>VSMD01053447.1:0-197686 GCA_008750895.1 Mirza zaza
CCGCCTGGAGTGGAGGACTGGCTATGGAGCCAGTGAGAGCAGATTCACATTTCTGTTATATCCCTTGTTAGTGGTTTGACTTGGGCAAGGAGTCTTCATCTTCTGATATGCAAGATGAGATTCATTCATTCATCTTTTCATTCCACTTCTATTGATCGAAGGCATATTATGTACCAGGGCCTGCATAGATACTGGGAATGGAGGGGTGAACAGAACAGATGTGGATCCTACCCTTGTGGTGCTCACAGTATAGCGAAGATAGATATTAAATGATCAGACGAATCACTGTATAATTATGGTAACTATGTGATAGAAAGCAAAGGATGTTATCCTGTGGAGAGGGGAAGGAAGGGTGGATGGCGGGTAAAGTTGTTTTTAGCTAAAAGCAGTGGGGCAGGTGTAAGGACGGGAGGCACCTGGTCTCTCCAAGCAGGAGCACGAGCTGGAGGGAGGAGGTCTGCCCAGCCACGCCCAGTGGGGAGCCTGGATCCCCATCCTAGTGAAATGTGTTAGGAGTTATCGACCTTTCTTCATTTTAACTACCTCTTAATTGTTTTCTGGGTATATGGTATATTGCATGATCTCATTTGTATGTGGAATCATTAAAAAAAAAAGTCCAACACATAGAAAACAGTAAAATGGTGGTTACAGGGCAGGGGATGGGAAGATAGATATAGGTCAAAGTGTATAAAATTGCAGTATATAGGATAATTAAGTCTAAGAAGTCTAATGTACAACATGAGGACTATAGTCAACAATATTGTATTGTCTACAGGGAATTTGCCAAGAGAGTAGATTTTAGGTATTCTTACCACAAAAAAAAAAAAAAAAAAAGAAAAGAAAAAGTAAATGAAAGATAACCATATGTAATGAAGGGTATGTTAATTTGCTTGACTGGAGTAATCACTTCACTATGTATATGTATATCAAGATCAATATATCAAATTGTGTTGTACACCTTTAAGATATACAATAAAAATTGATATAGAAAGTGGAAACGGTGTTTAATGTCATACTATGGAGAATCTTAAATGGCTGTGTGGGAAATCTGTATTTAAAATTACACAGTGGAGCAGCATTAAAAGTACATAACAGAAGAATGCCAAAAGATTAATTACTGGATAGGGGCTAAGAATAAGATGTAAGAGGCATAATTTCTTCCAAAAGATTAAATTAGATATTCTTTTTGGGGGAAAAAGATAATCTCATTCTAAAACACCTGGTATAATGTTTGACTAAATATATGGGCACTCTGTGGACCAGTCAAGTTGACACATAAAATTAACCATCACAGGTGTGTGTGTGTGTGTGTGTGTGTGTACACACACATATATAAGATGCATAATATTTAGATTAGAATTCACATAATAGCAGCCAAATAACAGCCTTTATTGAGTGCCACCAGATTCTCCACTATGAGTCTCAAGCAAACCACTAGGGTTGCTACTTTGCTATCGCTATTTGACCACTTCCCTCTTGCCAGGACTTCTGATGCCAAATACACTTATAAGATTTAGAGAAAACTGTTGGTGGTGGATCAACTCTTCACAGGGTGCTCTCCAAGCAAATACTCATGGAGGGCTTGCCTCTGCCGTGTGGTAAATGGAGCTGGAGGTGTAAGTCTGGGCAAGTTCTTGAAAATCTGTTTTATAGGAACCAGTTCTTTCATATTTAATTATCATAATACACCGTAACTGGCTTATGGTTGCCTTGAAAGTTTCTTCTTTAAAAAAAAAAAAAGTTTTATTGTATATATTTAAGGTGAACCACATGACATTTTGATAAACATAAACATAGTAAAATTATTACTTACAGGTAAGCAGTTAACATACCCAGCACCTTCCATAGTTATCTTTTTAGGTGTGAGGTAAGATCACTTAAAGTCTACTCTCAGCAAATTTTCAATATACAATAAATATTATTAACTATAGTCCTCCTACAGTACATTAGATCTCTAGACTTATTCATTCTACATAACTGCAAGTTTGTACCCTTTGACCTATATCTCCCCATTCCCCCAAACCCTATATCCATTCTGGCCCCAGTAACCTCTGATTTACTCTCTGTTTCTATGTATTTGACTATTTTTTTAGATCTTACATGTAAGTTAGATAATGCAGTATTTTCCTTTCTGTGTCTGGCTTTTTTCACTTAGCATGATGTTCCCCAGGTTCATCCATGTTCTCACAAATGATAGTATTGCCTTTTTAAAGGCTGAATACTACTACACACACACACACACACACACACACGATTTCTTTATCCATCCACCCCATTGATGGACACTTAGATTGATCCCATATCTTGGCTATTGTGAATGAACATGGGAGTGCAGATATCTCGTTGAGGTGCTGATTTTATTTCCTTTGGGTATATACCCAGCAGAGGGATTGCTAGATCATATGATAGCTTTATTTTTGATTTTTTGAGGACCCTCTATCCTGTTTTCCATAAAGCTGTACCAATTTAAATTCCCACCAACAGTATATAAGGGTTTCCTTTTTTCTACACCCTCATCAACACTTATCTCTTATCTTTTTGATAATAGCAGATGTAACCTAACAGGTGTGAGGTGGGATCTCATTGTGATTTTGATGTGCACTTTCCTGATGATTAGTGATGTTGAGCCCTTTTTCATATACCTGTTGGCCATATTTGTATTCTTTGGAAAAATATCTATTCAGGTCTTTTGTCCATTTTTTATTATAATTGGGTCATTTGTTTTCTTCTGTTAAGTTCTGTGAGTTTTTTATGCATTTTGGATATTAACCCCTTGTTAGATATATAGTTGGCAAACATTTTGTCCCAATCCATAATCTGCCTTTTCATTTTGATGATTGTTCCCTTGGTTGTGCAGACGTTTGAGGCAGTCTTATTTGTTTATTTTTGCTTTTGCTGCGGTCTCCAATTTTTATGGTCCTGCTTGGCAGAAAGAATGATAATCCCTAGATAAAATAGAGGAAACATACAACAACAGAAAAAGTTAAGAGGTTGGTAAATTGGTTTTTCTACATATGAATGATCATGACCTCTATAGTCTGGGCCTTTGTTCTTTTTGGTTTGAACCATTTTTTTAGGGCCTCTGTGAAATATTCATTTAACTTTACAAAACAGTACTTGAATGACTTGTTTCAGTTTAAGATTTTGAATTTAAAAATACACATCTATAAGTTATAAAGCTGCATTAAATTTGGGTGGCTATCTAGCAAAATAAAGCATCTTTAGATCTAAAGGTTATTCCTTTAGCTACTCTTTTGGGAAATAGCTTAGACTAAGTTTGTGTCTATTCATAGAAGGACATTTTACCTATGAAATTAATTTTAATTTGGGAAGGATTAAGGATAATTCAATTTAGATTTTAAACATTTGTTTAGTATCTTTAAAATGACTTCTTCCTGCTCACTATTAGATTTAGGAAGACTGATCAAATGAGCAATTGGTAGAAGGGGTTGCTGGCTCACAGCCAGGAAAATGCCTATATATTCTGTCAGTTGCTTAGAAACAAAAAGCTGGACTTCACAGGCTTCCTGGGCATCTCGAACCTCTTACTGAAGCCTGATGTGGGTTATGTAGCCCAGATAACTCCTTCATTTCTGCACAGCCTTCCCACACTTCCTTTAAGTCCTAACTCCGATGATGTCATCTTTTGAGAGAGGCCTTCTCAAGCCATCTACGTAAAATCACAACATCTTCCCCCCCAACTTCGGCACCTGCCATCCCTCATTGCTGCTTTAATTTTTTTCTCCTTAGTTCTTATCACAATAGAACATATTATACATTTTGCTTCTTTGTTCATCATCTGTCTTCCTCCCTAGAATGTAAGCTTCACGGAGGCAGGGATTTTTTTTTTTTTCATGCTTAACATTTACTGAACATCAGAATCTAAGTGTCTAAATCCTGATCTCCAACTCTGGTGACAATCGAGATATTTACCCTCAGTTCCTCAGGGTTCTAACGAAGAACAGCTCAGTGAGATTCTGGTTTCATCTGCTGCATTACAAATGATCCTCGCAGAGTGCGCCCGGCACACGGCAGGGGGCTGACAGGGGACGCACTGAAAGCAGTCCCGCGTGTGGTGCGTCTCACAGACACGTTTATCCATGCCATGAAGGAGAAATGGCACTTACGCAAGTGTCCAGGGATGTCCCATATTCCCACCTAACACGGCTTGCTTAGACCCACAGGCAGACTGACGTCCCATCTCTTGCACACTCCAAGTGAGGCTGCTTAGTGATGACCACGAGCAGGTGCAGGGGCTTTCGAAGCTTTCCTTCTTTCACCAGCACTCCTGATTTTGTAAACGATGAGGCTCGTCAAGCCCACTCTGACCCAGGTCTCCTGGTAAACTTGGGTATGGTAGAATTTCAAGGGGGCCCACACATTTTTAATGATGTTTTAAAGCATCTCAGCACCAGATCAACAGCTCAGTTGTAGCAGAGACCTACTGGCCGGCGACTTGGAAAAGGAGGGCAGGGATTTTAGTTTTTTGGTTCATTGCTTTTTTATTTATTTTTTTATTAAGTCATATTATGGGGGTACAGATATTGTTAGGGTTACATATCTTGCCCCTGCCTCCCCTCTCCCACCTCATGCCAGAGCTTTTAGCATGGTGGTGTGCACTGCACCCACCCTTCCCCTCCTCCTCCCTTCCCCCTCCCACTTCCCGATTACAGATATTTTTAGACATTTTGGCTACAATGTGTGTCTTTATCTCTCCCTGAAAAGGGATAGAGGTAATCCCTTCCCCCCCCACAACGCTCGCCACTTCCTTAAGATGTGGGTCTCCCCCTCCAAATCCCTGGTGAGCACTACCATTTTTTGAGCACCGTAGTTTTAGTCAATCAATCAGTACCAATTTGATGGCGAGTAGATGTGTAGCCCCTTTTCCAGATCTTGTGTCGTCTCGCTTTGTATTTATGGGCTTAAGCTTAATCCAGGGTAGCATAAAGGGTGCTAGCTCACTGTCGTTTCTTAGGATTAATATTCCATTGTGAGCATATACCACATTTTAGTTATCCATGAATTGACAGGCACTTGGGTAGTTTCCATGACCGTGCAATAGTGAATCCAGTGTTGACCACATAGTAGGCATTCAATAAATTTGACTGAGTGAAAGCCTATTTACTCTTCAAAGCCTAATCCTCCTCCTCAACGGATTGGCTCACTTACATATTATAGGCTTCTAAAGAACAAAATGAACCACCTTACTTTTGACCTCAGATTAAAGCCCACATTGCCCTTTTTATTACTTTCAAAGTTTTTAGATACAGGTGTTTTGATAAGGTATGCTTCTGCACATGATTCTGAGACTCAGTTATATACATGCAAGTTAGGGAACATTTCACTGACAGCAGAAAACGTGAAAAATACAGGGTTTTAAAGAACTGTCAGCTCAATGATTCAATAAGACGAGGTTCCCAAAAAACTAACCACCCAACCAACCACCCAACCACCACCAAGCCAGTTTAGTTTTAGCCTGATTCGTAACAGTGACTCAGGTTGCTCCACGCTGACCTGATCAAATCACAAATGGGGTGTTGTGATCCGTCCCAGCTGCCACATTCAGGACTGATCTAGAGCATGTTCAGGAGAGAAGAGACGAGAAACTGTACTCTTTGAAAGCATTTGCGATACTTATCCTGGTAAAGAGAAGGCGAGGGGACATCGTAGATGTTTTCATATACCTGAAGTGCTGTGAAATTGGTGAGGAATTGTTTCTTCCACATGGCCTTAAAGAAAGTTGAAATTACATGAAACAAAGGGGAGAACTTTTTAGCTTGCAGAGGTGGGCCAGCAAGGTGTAGTCCTGGAGGGCTCCGATGTAGGCTGGTGTTGGTGGGGTGACGCAGGAGTGGCTCATGGCTGTGTCCGATGACTGTCACCGTGGCCTGTCTGGTGAGCCATCCCCCTTGGCTGAGTGACACCCTCCTCAGCCTCTCTCTGCATGGTGTTTTGTTGCTCATTGTATCCTTTGCTTAAAGTATGACTTGCTTTATGCTTAAAAAAATCTTTTGTTGCTAAGTATTCCAATTCCTTTATTTGATTTTCACACTACCAGCGGTTGGAGGAAACCTGTAAATACTGACTTTGCATAGACAGAGTTTGTATTGTCCTTCTTCACTCCCTGTCGTTCTGGACCATGTCAGATCCTTCTGTCACCTTGGACACCTACACGTGGCAGAGGAGCGAAAGTGGTGGATATAGGACACACTGCCAAGTGTGACGCTGGGAAAACGGTATTCCAACACAGTGGACGAAGAGCTCTGGATGGTTAAATCTAGTATGAAGAAGAGCATTTCCCCAAATCCCTGCAATTCCCACAGAGCATCTCAGTGGCATTCTACGAGGGGGAAGGAAACTCATTTGAAGGCCCAACTTGTGAATACATATTTGACGCTTCATGTTTTTATTCTTCCTCCTCCCTTCCTCCTGTGCCAATCCCTCCCCACCAGCACAAAAAAAACCAGAATACCTGTGAATACTCACCGCTGAGAGACGCACTGCACCATTTCCCCCAGCCATTTAAGGGTATGGATAGCTGGTAAGCATTTGGAGTTCAATCTTTTATTCTGCACCTCCACTTTAAACACTGTCCTTTTGCTACTGTCTGCTTAAGGCGTCTACAACCTGTTTGGCTCTCTCAATTTCCTGGCTCAAAGTAGGTGCTCAATAAAAATGTGTTATATGCATAAACCCAACAGCTGCTTTCTTAGTTCAGGTTACTTTCTCCTCTGGCCTGGACTCGTACTAGCATCTTAAGCTGCCTCTCTGGCCTCTAGTCTTAACTCATCTCCAGTCAGTTCTCCACAGTGTCAGCAAGAAGGGACTTCCTAACAGGCTAAGCATTTCATTTCCATGCTCCACACTCCCATGTGGCTCTCAGGATGAAGTCCAAATTCCTTTGCACTGCAACCAAGGCCCTTGGTGATCTGATGTCTCCCTCCCTCCTCTCTTGGCCACCCCTGGCCCTCCCCCATCTGGCTACAGCGCCACACGCTCTTCATGTCCCCATCGTCAGCCGGTGCCAGATAGCCCTTCCTGGTTTCTACCACTTTCTCCGCGGGCTTCCAACACCCTGGGCTGGGGTCGGGCTAATGTGTTTCCTCCTGATGTGTTCCCATGGCTCTCGACCCCTGTCCCTTTAATGGCACTTAACTAGTTGTATTGAGATTGTAATTTTTTTCATTGGACTATAATCTCCTTGAAGTGGAGAAGAGAACAAATACTAATTTCAGTCTAGTGTTGGGCCAACAATAGGGAGTCACAAAATGTCTACAGGAAGCACAAATGTGTCCAGCATATTTATGCCCATTTTATAGGACTCCTTTGGCCTCCTAAGAGACACGGCACAAATGTGAAGTGGGCAGTAGGTGAATGAGTCCAGGAGTTCCTATTTCTCGCTCTGCCATTAACAGAACATATGATTTCAGAGGAGGACAGCACGAATAATGAAAATTCTAAAACTCCCCCACACTAAGACATAGAATAATTGGTATTTTGAATTATTTTAAGTTTCTCATTTTATCTTTGCTTTTATAACACACTATTATTCATATGTATAATTTCTCCATCAAGATTTAACTTCTACTTATAAAAATATTCCTATAAAAATGAAAATTTATATATTGCCACGTTAAAAAGTGATTAAAATGCAAAAACTGGGCATTGTAAAGCTTATGCAGCTGTATCACAGACTACAGGAAAGTACTTTGGGGTCTGAAAGATCTAAATTCAAATTCCATGTCAGCTACCTCCTAGCTGCGTGACTGGGGAGTTCTCCGGATGGTTGTGACTGTTACAGTGTAACAAGTATCCTTTTTATTTTTTGTTTTGAGACAGAGTCTCACTCTGTTGCCCAGGCTAGAGTGCCATGGCATCAGCCTAGCTCACAGCAACCCCAAACTCCTGGGCTCAAGCAATCCTTCTGCCTCAGCCTCCCAAGTAGCTGGGACTACAGGCATGCGCCACCATGCCTGGCTAATTTTTTCTCTATATTTTTAGTTGGTCAATTAATTTCTTTCTATTTATAGTAGAGACAGGCTCTCGCTCTTGCTCAGGCTGGTTTCGAACTCCTGACCTTGAGCGAACCTCTCGCCTCAGCCTCCCAGAGTGCTAGGATTACAGGGGTGAGCCACCAGGCCCAGCCCAACAAGTATCCTTTATTGCACCTGGCATGCAGTAGGTACTGAAATGTTAGTTCTCCTCTTCTCACCTAACATTTTAAGGAGATCTAGGAATACAGAGCTTCATTAAGAATAATTTTTTCTTTCACTTTTGAAATAAAAGGAAGGACTATTATTAATAGCTTCTTAAGTTAGTTTTTACTTTGATGAAGTAGCCACCTTTTGAGCCATAGATAACTCTTTATATAATAAACATTAGAGTTAGAGGTATGTAATTTGTGTCACTGTTATGTGCACTTATTTTCTTTGGCATCTTTTAAAGGAAATAAAGTTGTATTTTAAAATATTAAGGACGTAAGAAACAAACCAACAATTGTAATGCCCCAAATGAATCCTGAAAATTTATTATTTGGGAGAATATCTGATATTGATCCTTTGTTTTACAGCTCATGATAATAATCAGAAAATATAATACATTTTGAAATGAAAGGCAAAGAAAAGAGTAATTACATATAATACATATTACATATTTTTTATTTGTACATAAGCAAAGCAAGTACTAAAAAGCATATTTATGTGTCCACAATTAGTGAATGTGGCAATTTTCTGTTTAAAGCTGCAGCAACTCAAATCCTTCTAGGGTCAATAAGGAAAAACATACTGAGAAATAGATTTAGGGCTATCACCATGTCTGGCTGTAGACCTATTTTTTAATCTTTCCCCTCCCCCCATATATATGTATATACTTTATTGCCTTTATATTTCTGCTGGTTTAATATAATTAGTATACTAAATAGTTTTCTGCATTTATTTGGTTTCTAAAAATATATAAAATGCATTGGAAAGAGCTCCTGCAGCTTTCAAGCAGTCACTGTCCTGGCATAGAAAGCTTATTCTGGAAATGTAAAGCAGCAATACTGAATAAATAGTGATTGTTTTGTCTTCTTGATACAGCTGATGGCCTTCACCCAAAACTTAAAAATACTGTAGCAAAGAGTATAAACATGCAACTTTAGAAAATGGACATAATATAAAAGTAATACTTATGAGCTAATTTTTAATACAATATAGGTCACTAAAGACAACTTTAGGTAGAAGAGGGATGTGAACACAGCGTTGTTATTTACATGTAAATTAAGGCCCAATTTTTCAAAGGCAATGCACAATGGGAACTGCCCATTACTTAAGCTCTTTGCATGCCTGAAATCAAGAGATTTTGCCTTTTCCGTATTATTTCCTTAATCCTTTACAGTTTTAACTTGAAAAGATGTTCACAGAAGTAAGTTCTTTTCTTTAAAGACTGTTTTGCTCTTATTCACAAAGAAAATTATCTTTTAATGCAGGTGTAAATTTTATTTATGCTATGGAAGCAACAAGTGCTTATATGTTCTTCTTATACACTGCTATAGTTCACATTTCACATTATATATTCTATTTTTTTTTTACTTTATCTCATATATATATTTTACTCTATCAGTCTTGTTTTAGCTCTTGTTGTATGTCTAATTTGAATTATATGAATTCATGATTGGCTCATTGATTACTAGGGGAATTAAACAACAGGTAATTCTTGTTAATACCAACTGAACTCTCACATATAAAAAATGCCTTATGCATCAAGAAAAAAAAAGGATGACAGATACTCAAGAGGTCAAATATAACAATAGTATTAAAATTATTCCTTGGTAAGAAAAAAATCTTTAAATGTATTTAATACTTATAGAAAATTACAGTAAAACAATTTGCAATATGATTTTTTAAAAAAACACAAAAACTTGTCATCTAATTTAGTATTTAGAACCTGAATATTCCCCTAGATGCAAAATTTTATATTTGGTATTTTCATATACTATTGCCTGCTCCCCTCCCCCCCGTCAGAAATGTATCCAAAGATGTAGCACTTAGTGTAACTCATTTGTATTCACAATAGATAAAAATAATCACAAATAGACTAAAATATTTTAAGATGTTCCTACGGAAATGAGTTGTTTCCCTCTAAGTCTTAGAAAATATTCCTTAGATATATGCTTCCAGAAATAATATAACTGATTAAAAACGATAGTTGCTCAATGTATTCATCATATTCACATTTATATATTTTTTCCCATATAGGAAATAGTACTTTTTTTTTTTTCTATCTGTAATTAGGTCCATGAAGATTGTTTGGCAGCTTGGAAATTCTGAGGAAGTCAGAGAGGTTAACTGGACCCACACTGGGGGACCCAGGACTGCTGTCAGTTGCAAGGATGCTTCCTATCTTTAAAGTTATTAGGTCAATTCTGATAATAATTTACAATAATTAAGTTGGATACTGACTTTGTGTTTTTCATAGTATGCCAAGGCATCTGTGTAATTTCCAACTGCAAAGTTTAATATTACCTACACATTTTTATTTAATCAGAATGCAATTAATATAAAAAATGTTTTTCTTTGTGAATAAGGTCTCAATTTCTCTGAACAATGACAAAATGACTCTTAGTATTATAGGACAGGTCTCTTTAAAAATAAGGCATATATTGGGCATACATAAATCAATGGTGTCACAAAAGCTACAAATTATTTTGATTTTTAATTACCCTAAATTTTAAATATATGTTGAAATGAAATAACTATTTTAAACTGAGAGCAAATGTGTACAGGCTGTGGTTATTTAGTTAAAAATAATTTACTTCTTCAGTTATCTGCAAAGTAATATAATGGCAAGATCAACTCAATAACTCCAAGAACCCTCCAAAATAATATCTTCAGGTGAGGTCTGCCACTTAGCTGTACTAGAAAAGTCAACTCTACATTGTTACTTTCAGTTCTCTAGAAGCTTCTATATATTTTCATAGCCTTTCTTAAAATGTTTTATAGGAAACCTAAGTAAAGCAGCATTCTCAGCATTCATTGAACCAAAAATAAGTCAAATGTGTTAAAACATCCAAAGTTGCCTTCATGCATAAGACATATCTTTTTATTGTTACCATGGCATTACTACGTCAACCCACTTTTATTTTGTTGCATGTAAATGACACAGAGAATTAATTTTCTTCAGAAAAACGACTTTAAATTTCAGATTAAAGTCTTCATTCTTCTGTACCAAATTTGACCAGAGGGAATGTCAAAATGGCTAAGTGGTATCTGACTGCCTCTGTCTAAATATTCTTATAAATCTCAGTTAAGTCACTACTCATAGGAGAGGCACTGACTCATTTTTGGTTTTATAAGTAAAACAACATGTACAGATGCAGATTAATGTCTTATAACAGTCAAGCTTAAAAGTAAAAACATATACTGGATTTGATTTTATTCCACTGGTGAAATGTACCTAACTCCAATCGACTTTCCCTCTAAGTGTCTAGAGAAATCCCAATGGTAAATTATGTGCGAGCAATAACTTACCCATGGGTATGTATATCAATAGATCATACATATGAAGTGGTATTTAAAAATACAGCACTTAAAGCGACATTCTGCAAGTAGAACAATCTGGTCCTCTATAACTTACGTATTATGTCAATTCTAAGGACCTGTGAGAGGAAATGACAGGGCAGGGCAGAAACAAAACATATAATGTATCAGGAAACCCCATGCCTGTCTGGATAGACATCAATGATTCCATTTTTGTTCCAACAGTATCTGAAACACTGCAAACCTTTTCACACATACAATTTGCCTCATGAAAAATATCATATACTTGGGAATATTGTAAAGGAATGACTAAATTCTAGATTTATAAAAAAAAAACAAAACAAAACAAAAAAAAAACCCAAAATTATTTTACCTAATTAAGCAATGGCTAATGGACAGTTTCAGAAAATAAATGGAAGTGGGTTCTTCTGGAGTTGGTTTTGATGGCGGAACACCCCACGATGCTCGTGTAGTTGTAAATTAGCAATGCACGGATGGAGTCTGGCAACATGCACACGGAGTCATAATCACACAGTATGTAACGAAATTAAGTCACAGGATAAGTATTAATGAAAAATATTAAAACATCAACATTCACACATGAATTGATCACACGAAATAAATTAAAACTAAGGCCAGTCACAAATGTTTCTTCACTCTTAAGTCACGGTTTACTTATGTAATACACACAAGATGACACTTGGCTAATGCTCACAAAATGCTACACATAAAAATGAAGGCTTTGCATTACAGCTGCTGGACAAAGATATCAACACTGTTGACGTGTGAAAACACAGTTTCTTTGTTCTTTAGCATCAGTGCACAGGGTATGGCTCCAAGTGGGATGTGATTTAGGAGAGAAAAAAAAGACACGGCGGCTTGTGAAATACACCCTCTGTTCATCATTGGCACAAATCAAAGGGAGAATTCTACTGTCCTTGGTACCTTTATTGGGTCTCCCCCCTGCAAAGACCGACAATGTTATACATATATGCCTTCGGGGTTAAAACCAGATGAGATAGGATTCTGTAGAATGCGAAGATTACTGGGGAGCTGCCGAGATGAACCAGGTCGCTTCAGGGACCCGGACTGGAATGGCACCTCTAAACAGGAAACAGAGAAAGTCATTGAATGTAGTCGTCAACTTAAGAGTACTCAGCAATATGAAAAATTAGAACCTGAAAGAACTGCATAGAACAACAATTGTAAGCCCCCGTGGCCCTGGACTGGGAGGTGAGGGTTAAAACCCTCTCTGATGGGAGCCTATTTGATAAGCCAGATTTCAGTGATTTGAACAGTGAATGATCCTTTAGAAAAGGTGAGCATTTGGCTTCTCTTTCTTAGATGTTCACACCCTATGTGTACATAGATTTGGAATTGTCTTTTAAATATCAGTTCAAATTAATAAAAACTTTTAGAAGGAGAAGAAGGAAAGAAAGGGCATTTGGAACAGAGAGAAGCTAAAAGTCAAATTAACAGACTATGACTCATATATACTTCAAAAAATATTTTTATAAAGAAGTAGTTTAAAACCAATGATATGAGGCCGGGCGCGGTGGCTCACGCCTGTAATCCTAGCACTCTGGGAGGCCGAGGCGGGCAGATCGTATGAGCTCAGGAGTTCGACACCGGCCTGAGCAAGAGCGAGACCCTGTCTCTACTAAAAAAAAAAAATAGAAAGAAATTAATTGGCCAACTAAAAATATATAGAAAAAATTAGCCGGGCATGGTGGCACGTGCCTATAGTCCCAGCTACTCAGGGAGGCTGAGGCAGGAGGATCGCTTGAGCCCAGGAATTTAGGGTTGCTGTGAACTAGGCTGACGCCACAGCACTCTAGCCCAGGCAACAGAGCAAGACTCTGTCTCAAAAAAAAAACCAAAAAAAAAACAAAACAAAAAAACCCCCCCCCCCCCCCCCCCAGAAAAAAACAATAACATGAGATCTGGTGATTAGATGCTCACCTAAGTAAATACATAATTTGAATATTATTGATTTTTCCCAGAAACAAGATATAAGGAAAAAATGTTTTTCAGTGGCCCACTTAAAAGGATAATACTTTAACTGCATGCAAGCAGTTTATTTGAAGTTAAGCAATGAGAATAAGGGAGAAAAAGCATCTTGATCAACATCTTACCCCTTTGTATATCTGCATGTGAGGCCTCTATTTCAGTGGGCTCTGCTGGCAAAACAGTAACTTTTGTCCCTGTTTGCTGGATGAATTGCTGGAGATTGACCTGCCGCAGCTCTTTAGTCAACTGCTCCAGTTCTTGTTCTTTGTCCTAGATGGAAATTTATTTTTATTTTTTTTTAATTTGAGGATTCACTATTGGTCAGTTCAAGACATCCTAATGACAAGTCCATCTGCTGCAGGGGTTAAATATGAGATACCTGCCTTTACAAGATCACATTTATATCAGTACAATGGGCTAACTTTCACTCCGTAGCATGGGCCAAAAAACAAGCAAAGGAAAGACAATAGCTTCTTCAGTTTGTCCTCTTAAATGTGATGCTTTCCTCTGAAATACCATTATGCACCCTTATGAAATAAATGTATGTCTATAAATTTTCATGAAGAAAAAATACGGGTTTCTACCCATCCCAGTGGGGTATAGCAATCTTGCTAGTAAGCTGGTCACAAATTTCCCTGTTATCCACTTCATGAATGACTGCAAAATTAATTATAATTTGGTCCTGAGATTGAGAGCTCTTGTTTTCTGTTAACTGTTTAAGTTTTCATGGGATCCATTAAGACTTATCTTATAGCACGAGTAAAGCAAGATTCCTGTAAGATTCTCACTATGAGGTTCTTGACAGATCTGAGAACTACCAAGCCCTAGAGCAGGATAGCAAGTTTGGACAGCCGGAACGCTACAAAAGCAAGGTATCATTTAAACAGCTTTTCATCTCTTTCTCTCCTCTACTGCCCTATGAGTAGCATGGCCCCACGCCCCAACCCAGGCTGGGACATCCAAAGGGTTTGGTAGAGGTTGGGAAGAGACAGTAGAATTTGGTGGTTGTTTTTTCCACTTACTTTGAGTGTAGGGGATACTTGGTGGTATGTTAGTAATTTGATTATTAGACACTTTTCAATGGGTGGGTGGCAGGATTTACTGCTTATGATTGTCCTAAGTTGGTATTTGCTGTTAAGTAATACCAAAGGCAACAAAACTTCCACTTGTACCTTTTTAAGTGTCAAAATGAATCCACATAGTAAAATACGGACAAATCAGAGGCTAACAAACCTCTGAGCATGAAAAATTCCTGATTTTCAAAATTCTGATAGTAGTTTTCTCTCTCACCACAGTTAATGACAGAGAAAGGAAATCACATTGGTTTTTCCTAAAACCTCAGCTTTCTCTGATTTTGAAACTGTTCATATTCTAAAGCAGCTCTTCTCAAACTTCAGTGTGCACAGGTGCTACTTAGGGATCTTGTGACAATGTAGATTCTGAATTTCTAACAACTGTGCCCGGAAGCTGCCTGGCATGGACTACACACTGTGGATAGCAAGCTCCTAAACCAGCGCAGTCCAACAGACCTTCCTCCGATGATGGAAATGTTCTGTGTCTGTGCTGTCCGGTACAGTAGCCATATGTGCTACTATGGCTAAAGACCGAGTTTTAAAATAATTTTAAACGAGTATGACTAAAAAACAGAATTTTAAACTTATTTAACAATTTACAGGCTTATTGAATATTATTTCATTTTAATTGATTTAAATTTCAATAGCCATACTATAATCGGTTGTGTTTATTTCTCATATCTCATTTGTTAGAGACTGATACTTCTTTGCAACTCCCATAACACAATCACGGTGTCTTTTCAAGAATGAGCACCCAAGAAATGTAAGGGCTGAGTGACCAGGGTCTAAGGGGTGAATATAAATGTTATTACATATGAACTAGAGAGGGGGAAAAAAATCCGAGAGGGATCTTTGTGCCTCTCTCAGGAACTCGAAGGGTAATCTTGAGAGTGGAGAGGAGATGGGGACTGTTTACAGCTTGGGGAAAGAAGACAGGGCTGGCTGGCAACAAGGCACATGTGACAGAGAAGCAGTCCACCAGCCACACTGATCCTTGGTCAACCAACCTATGGTAGTCTCTTGGGGCTTCAGTTCCCCTGTCTCCAGGAGGAGCAGATCAGATTCACCATCTCATCGTTAGAGTCCCCTCCAGCTCTGACATTCTGTTCTCTCATATCCAATGATCTAAAGCTACAACTGCCAACACTAAAAAAAAAAAAAAAAAAAAAAAAAAAACCCTCTCCCATGGTGCAAGGATTGGTGGCTTTAGGTCTTCTCTTTATTCTGGTCTCATATCCAAGCTTTGTCATAAGTTACAAGAATTATACAAAACTTACACGCAAAGCCAGGTTTCTAATTCTTTAAACATCAGGGAAGCTGGACGATCATGAAAGAAGATTACAAGAATATTACTAATTCTTTTCAACAGATGAAACGTTCTATTTACGTAAAGATTCCCACCTGTAATCGTTTGGTGGCTTGTCCAAGAGATCTTTCCACAGCTTTGATGCCATTTTCCAACCTCAGACTCT
Organism: Mirza zaza; assembly: GCA_008750895.1. Taxonomy (NCBI): domain Eukaryota; kingdom Metazoa; phylum Chordata; class Mammalia; order Primates; family Cheirogaleidae; genus Mirza; species Mirza zaza. Next base: position 16,072 of record VSMD01053447.1, read on the forward strand.
GCTGACCTTGGATGTCGATTTCCCCTTTGACCTTCCCGATCTTTCCTTTCACCTCTTCCTCATTGACTTGTGCCTCCTGAACCTCCCGCTGCAATTTTTCTGCTTCAAGACCACTTTCCATGGTCTGGATCTGTGCCAAATAGTCCTTTAATTTGCTTTCACATTCTGTTATTTTCTGTCTTATTTCTTGAAGTTGATCCTTCAGCTGCTTTTCATTTTCCTGTTCAATCTGTAATTCATTTTCCCAAAATTCCTCCTCCTCAATTTCTACGTCATTTTTTTTGATCTTTTGCTCCAGGCGAACAATTTCCTCTTCGAGGTTGGAATTATATTTTTGCTCCCAAAATCGTATTTCTATTTCATTAGATTCCAGCTGCTTCTCGATGGACTGGAGCTTCTCTGTCTGCAAACGGATCAGCTTCTTCAATTCATCCGCCGTCGTTCTGCAATTGTTCAGCACCTTTTGCTTAAACTCGGTTTCTTTACCTTTTCCGAAAATGTCCATTAATCCTTTGGCACCTCCTGTAAAGGTTAGCGATTTCCTTTTGGGTTCTCTCCTTTTGATCGATTTGTCAATCTGAGGCCTCAGTTTAGCTAAGGGGGGCAGGCTCTGCCTGTACAAAGTCCTTTCGGGAATCCGAGCCACGCTGTCCGAGGTGGGCCGCTCACCAAGGGACGGCCCTGTCCGGCGCAGGATTAGCTGTACGTCGCTGGCATACTGCCCCCACTTGTTTAAGGATATGATAGGATTTTCATGAGGTGCTAGGTGTCTTTCAGTATCTCTCCATTTTTCTATAAGGGTGTACCTTCCAGTTCGACCTAGGCAAAACAGATAAGAATAAATTGTCAAAATGGGGCACGCAATAGCTAAATAATGCAACGGAGGACACCGTTTGATAACTGTCTACCTTGATTAGCATCAGAGCATCGAGTTTTAGAGTCCAGTCCCTGCTGCCTCTAAAATCTTCACTTGAAGATACCGAACCCCTCAGGATGTGTTAACGGTATAAAATTATAGGATGCATGTCGCATATACTCCTCAGACTTGCTTAGAGAGATTCGACCTGCGTGAAACTCTTACATTCCTGTCGAATGTCTGACTGCCTAGACTAACTGATTTGGGACAACACTGAACACGGTTTCTTTCCCAGCTGAGACAATGAAAGAGACTAGAATCCCTATTTGAAGCCACGAGGGGCTGGTCCCAGGAACCAGGGAGAACTGCAAAACGTGAGTGAACGTCCACTGTGCAAATCCCTCTGCTTTGGCTGGGTGCGGTGGCTCACCCTAGAACTCTGGGAGGCTGAGGCGGGTGGGTAGCTCAAGGTCAGGAGTTGGAAACCAGCCTGAGCAAGAGCAAGACCCCGTCTCTACTAAAAATAGAAGGAGATTAATTGGCCAACTAAAAATATATAGAAAAAATTAGCCGGGCATGGTGGCGCATGCCTGTAGTCCCAGCTACCTGGGAGGCTGAGGCAGGAGGATCGCTTAAGTCCAAAAGTTTTAGGTTGCTGTGAACTAGGCTGACACCACGGCACTCTAGTCCAGGCAACAGAGTAAGACTCTGACTCAAAAAAAAAGTCCCTCTGCTTTCTGTGCACATCAGGACTTCGGAAGGCTGGAGGCGCCACTTCTCCTGAAGGGGAAGTTGGAGCCAAAGGAGAACCTGATACTCGGCTAACAGGCAGCTGCCTGGGTGTCTTGTCGGTCTCCCATGAGTGCTCAGCCACCCCACAGCCAACTCATACAGCAATATCTTCCTGCACACCAGTGGCAAATAAAAAAAAAAATCACCTCAATGAAAACAATTCTTCAAAATAATTTCATATAAAAAGAGGGCTCTGAAAATGAGGCTGTCAGTTTTGATAGCAATAGTTTTAAAGATTCTTCTAAAAAATGAAAAAAACCCAAAGTGAAATATTATTTATAAAAATAGAAAATCACATTTAAATTAAAAAAATATACTGAACCTATCTAATAATTTTGGAAGATAAAATTTCAGAAGACAATGTAATGTCATAAGTCTGAACAAACTTCCTAAATATTCTCATTTAAAGTGGGTAGTTCAGATGGATTATCTTTTTTTTTTTTTTTTTTTGAGATAGAGTTTCACTCTGTTGCCTGGGCTAGAGTGCCGTGGCATCAGCCTAGCTCACAGCAACCTCAAACTCCTGGGCTCAAGCAATCCTCCTGCCTCAGCCTCCCGAGTAGCTGGGACTACAGGCATGTGCCACCATGCCTGGCTAATTTTTTCTGTATATATTTAGCTGGCCAATTAATTTCTTTCTATTAATAGTAGAGACGGGGTTTCGCTCTTGCTCAGGCTGGTTTAGAACTCCTGACCTTGGGTAATCCTCCTGCCTCAGCCTCTCAGAGTGCTAGATTACAGGCGTGAGCCACCACACCAGCCCAGATGGATTATCTTAATTGTGTGAATAGTGTACACTGGTAGTTAATGTTATTACAAAGGAAAAAAGGCTGACCCTGCCACTTGGAAATTGTATTGGCATATCCAGATATTAATTTACCTTTCCCGCCTTCTTTTTTAAATTTCATGAGCCTCTGAACCAACAGTACTATTTTCACAGTTACTGTGTCAATAGATGGAAATCTGGATGTGTAAATATGAAAACCCATGTATGCAATTCAGAAGTAGCACAAAGAATGATTTTGCTATAAACATATGGGTGTCTTCTCCTTTAAGGAAACCTGAATTTTGGGTGCAGCTGAAAGTCAGGACTTTGGAGACAACCAGATTGAAGTTTTTAACCCTGGGTGAATTCCTTACTAGAGAAATAGCGTAACTTCACTCCTATAATGTTTCAGATTCTGAAGGTCAGCTGTGATAAGCACCTACCACCTTGCCTGGCCCATAGCAGGCTTTCAAAACATGGCAGCCATTATTAATGTAACCATTACTATTTGCATAACAAAGGGCTGATCAGACACTTCCTTTAAATGGTGATTTGTCGTGACAATCATCTGACTTTAAAATAGCAACTTTCAACCACAGAAAGCTGGACTGAGTAGAAGGAACAAGGGCTCTGGAGAAGAAAGGCTTGTGCTTAGATCAGGCTCTGGCCCCTAGTATGATTTGCACAAATTATTAAGTTTCCTTTAGCCTCAGACTTCTCATCTGGAGGGAGAGAAGAGTCTCTCCTTACCTGACAAGGTTGTTCTGAGAGTCAAGAGAGAATATTAAATATAAAAATGTTTTGTAAAACTGAAAGGTTCTATATAAATATTAGTTACTATTATAAAAATACCCAGGCAAACAAGGGGAATGAAAAAGAAAGCCTCAGCGCATTGGATTGGCTTTTTAGAATAAAAATGTTGGGAGGCAGAGGCGGGCAGATGGTTTGAGCTTAAGAGTTCGAAACCAGCCTGAGCAAGAGCGAGACCTGGTCTCTGCTAAAAAGAAAGAAAGAAATTAGCTGGACAACTTAAAATCTATAGAAAAAATTAGCTGTGCATGGTGGCTCATGCCTGTAGTCCCAGCTACTTGGGAGGCAGAGGCAGGAGGATCCTTTGAGCCCAGGAATTTGAGGTTGCTGTGAGCTATACTGGCACCATGGCACTATAGCCCAGGCAACAGAGTGAGACTCTGTCTCAAAAACAAACGAATAATCAAAAAAACGTTTCTCATGATTTTCAGGTTAAAAATTACTATAACTGTCCCAAGAAAAACTACATGACACATCTGCAAGGTTAAAACTGTCCTGTGCATACAAACTGCTGCAAAGATCACAGCGCTTTGTGTTCCCGGTTCTGCTGCCTATCAGCTGCTTTTAGGCATCTCATTCCTTCTCCCTGAACCTCCGTGTCCTCTTCAGTCATGTGAGGGCTTAGTCTAGACCCGGAGAGCCCACCCCCCCCACCCACCGCCAAGTCTATCAGGCCAGGGAAACATCTTTAAAATGAAAACTGAATCATTACATGAGCTAAATTAAAAAACTTAAACTAATTTCGTCATGATTAAATATAAAGCTGATTTTCCAATGTTAATGGTACTGCTGCCTTCTGAGAATGTTTTGATAGACGGTTATTTAGAATTGCTTTTACTGCCAGTGTTTCCTTTTTGTTAAATAATGCATATTTAGTACTATTAGGCAGAAAAAAAAAAAGAAAAAGAAAAATCCATCCAGCAATATAAAAAAGCTTTTTAAAAGAAAGGTAAATGAATGAATGCATTTGACTATAAAAATTGGTTTTTAAATGTTTTATATAAGAATTAAACCCTGTAATCATTGTTTTTAATATCCATACTTGGCCCTATAGATACTATTTCATTTAGACAGATTCAGATTCCTCCGGCAAAATTCCTCTTAGGGCATTTTATTAAATGGATACATTTAGTTCTACCGTGCATACTAACTTGATATGCCTTAAAACTAATAAAAGGAATGTCTATATCTATCTATGGCATGTGTAGTTTAAGGTGTTTTGCCTATGTAGGACTGTGTGTCTCTGTCAAGTAGCTGTGAGTTAATTTAGTAACAGTAAATACATTGTTAATTATACTTTTAATTGGTTGAAGCAATAGACACTAATCCCCCAAATCATTAACTTCATATACTGAGGAAAATTACATACTGACTTTAATGCATTAATGGAGTATTACTGGATGGCTGACATAAATTAAAAGAGGATAACACCTTACTTTCACCTAACTTACAGTGGAATGTATGATTATGAAGTAATACAAAATTATTGAAAATCCACACCAAAACTCAACTATTCAAATATGGGTCACTCAGAAATTTTATGCTTTTATTTCACCTATTTTAAAAAATTACATGCTGTGAATCACGTGTATTCATATTCATTAAAATAATCTTTTATAGACTGAGCATGGTGGCTCACGCCTGTAATCCTAGTACTTTGGGAGGTGGAAGGATCACTTGAGACCAGGAGTTCACGACTAGCATGGGTGACATAGCTAGACATAGCTATGATCATGCTACTGCATTTCAGCCTGGGCAACACAGTGATACCTTGACTGTTTACAAAAAAAAAAAAAAGAGAGAGAGAGAAATAATCTTTTACAGATGTGGAAGACACAGGAGCTTCTTAGAATTAAGGATTAGACTGTTATAAACATCAAAATTATAAATGATGCTAAATATACTGCTTAAAAAGCAGTATATTTTGCCATTAAGGATTTTTATTCCTTGTTTCAATGTAATTGAATCAGTAATTTTCCTTCCTTCCTTCCTTCCTTCCTTCCTTCCTTCCTTCCTTCCTTCCTTCCTTCCTTTCCTTCCTTCCTTCCTTCCTTCCTTCTTCACTCACTCACTCACTCACTCCCTTTTTTTTTTTTGAGACAAGAGTCTCACTCTGTTGCCTGGGCTAGAGTGTCGTGGCGTCAGCCTAGCTCACAGCAACCTCAAACTCCTGGGCTCAAGCAATCCTCCTGCCTCAGCCTCCTGAGTAGCTGGGACATGCCACCATGCCTGGCTAATTTTTTCTATATACTTTTAGTTGGCCAATTAATTTCTTTCTGTTTTTAGTAGATATGGGGTCTCGGTCTTGTTCAGGCTGGTTTCAAACTCCTGAGCTCAAACGATCTGCCCACCTTGGTCTCCCAGAGTGCTAGGATTACAGGCTTGAGCCACCGTGCCCGGCCTCGTAATTGTATTTTCTAATAGTTGTCCACTGAGATTGTAAGGGCATAACTAACATCATATAATGGTAATTAAGAGCAGCGTTCTTGAATCAGACGCTGGTTTCAATCCCAGCACCCTGCTCAGTGGCTAGATGAGGTTGGACAAGTTCTTTAACATCTCTGTGCCTCAGTCTGGTCACATGTAAAGTGAAGATAATACCCATGCCTTCCTCATGACACACTGTTGTGAGGGATGAGGATAAAATGATGTGGAAAATCTACGATGTAACAAATGAAAAACAAGAAATATGAAGCACATAATTTTTTAAAGCTCATCTATAGGTGTATAAAAAACATGGTGGGGACCCCCAACTTATAGCTGGTTGGTCAGAAATACAGTGGCTTTGGACCTGCAAATGTTGTCCCAGGTGAGGTAGCCTTGTAGCCCTGAGCCCTTTAACCTGTGGGATCTCCAGGCAGATAGTTTCAGAAGAGAAATGAACTGTTGGACTCCCAGTTGGTGTGAGAAGTATTGTAAGTAAAAATGGCTCAAGTGCTCACAAGATTCTAGACATTGTTTTAAGCTATGGGAATAAGTGATAAAACAGTACAGACAAAACACAAATACATGAATGTAGGTCTACTGTCTATTATCCAATTGCTTTAAGGTCACCTGTGTCAAAAATCTGGATTCTAAAAATCCAGAATTTTTTAGATTGTAGAAAGGGTAGGATGGTGCTGTCCTGCGAGTTTTGGAATCAAACATTCTAAAATTTCCAAAGTAAAATGTATCAATGTTCATACAGACATACATACAGACTAAAATAGCCTCACGTCAAATTGGATCACAGTTTTTATCACCAAGTGAGTTTAAGCCATACCAGGCATTGCTAACAAATGAAGCACAATAAACTTTTAAGATTTCATAATAAACTTTTTCATAATAAACTTTTTAAGATTTTTTTTAGATTGCACAATGTGGATAAGGGATTGTGGCCTACATGTCACATGTCAGGTGGGGTAAGTGCTGTTAAGAAAAACAGGGCATGCCAGACAAGAAGCATGTGTGTGCATGCATGTGTGTGTATGAATTTGGTGGTCAGGGAGGGGCTCTATGATAAGATCACATTTGAGAAGACACCCAAGGGAGTAAATAAATCACAAAGACACCTGGCTGCAGAGTACTATCAGCAGAGAGAAGAAGAGCTGCAAAGACTGAGGTGGAACGTGCCAGAGGAGATGGCACGTTGTTTGAGAGGAGATCATCCAAGGGAGTGGTATGAAACGAGGTCAGACTGGTGATAGGAAAGTGAGGATCCACTTAGGGCCCTGAAGACCACTGTCTGTACGGACGTTGGAATTTTTTGAGTCAGAAAACCACTGGGGTGTTTTGAGCGGAGGAGTGACATGATGCAACATATTTTAAAGGGATTACTTTAAAAGAAACCTGTTGAGATGCGGCCGGACAGGTCAAGGTTGCAGCAGGGAGACAGGCTGGAAAGCTACAGAAAACACCTAGGTGAGAAACGATGGTGGCTGGCAGTGGTTGTGGAGAGAAGAAACAAGACTCTGGGTACATTCTGCAGGTAGCACAGATAGGATTTGTTGATGGCTTGGTTGGAAGGTAGCAGAGTGAGAAAAGAATCAAAGATCATACAAAGGTTTGGGATCTAATCAATTAGAAGATAAGAGTTCTCAGCTGCAGGGATGGGGAAAAGGAAGAAGCTTGGGAATGGGCAGTAGTTGGCACACAGAGCCTGGGTTTTGACATTTAGACTTGAGATACCAATCAGTTACCTTCTAGAAATGTGTCATTTACTACCATAGCCAATAACCTCACTTAAATTTTAATTAAAATTAAAAATTCCTTTCTTGGCCGGGCGCGGTGGCTCAAGCCTGTAATCCTAGCTCTCTGGGAGGCCGAGGTGGGTGGATCGTTTGAGCTCAGGAGTTCGAGACCAGCCTGAGCAAGAGCAAGACCCCATCTCTACTATAAATAGAAAGAAATTAATTGGCCAACTAATATATATAGAAAAAATTAGCCGGGCATGGTGGCGCATGCCTGTAGTCCCAGCTACTCGGGAGGCTGAGGCAGCAGGATTGCTTGAGCCCAGGAGTTTGAGGTTGCTGTGAGCTAGGCTGACACCACGGCACTCACTCTAGCCTGGGCAATAAAGTGAGACTCTGTCTCAAAAAAAAAAAATAAATAAATAAAAATTCCTTTCTTCAGTTACACTAGCCACGTTTCAAGTACTCAATAGCTTCATGTGGGTAGTGGCTACCACACTGGACAGCACAGATACAGCATATCCTTATAGAAAGTTCTACTGGATAGCATTGTCCTAGAAACTAAGTTTTACTGAGTAGCTACTTTAGGCAATGCAATGGTGTAAAAAAGATAAGCAAGCAAGAGCCCTACTCTGGAAGGAGTTCCAGAGAAGAGAAGTGTTACCAAACACTAAAACTAAAATTTACTATAAAAAATGTGTCTTTGAACACTGATTTTGTTGGGGCAAACTATATGAAACATAGCTTTTTAGAAAGCGTCCACTGTACCTAGGAGCCCAGCGACAATCAATTTGTTTCTACTAAATGCTGTTCTGGCCCCAGTTGAAGAATATATGGGAAAAGGATCACAAGAAGTGGGAACTGAGAGAAATTCTAAATCATTGGTACTTTAAATGGTACCAGGTATCAAAGTATTGTGGATCAGAAACCAAAACTTTAAACTTCCCTTAAACTTCATGGTTTCTTCCTCCTCCTCTTTCCCTCCCTACTCTTTTGTTGGCTGGACTTTATTTCTGTGTTAAGCTCTAAACTACTTGAGGGCAGAAATATATCCCTTTTCATATTTTTGGTGTGAGACAGTGTTAAAGCAAATGCATTTTCTCCACTATAAATTTATACAGGTGATCTGTCAAAGGCTTTTCTGTTTCACTTACAGACTTGAGAAACAGTTTGAACTCTGAAATAATAGCATTTCTGGGATAGTTTACAGGGAAAACAAAGTAGAATATTTAAATTGGGAATGTTTCAGAAAGCCCAGGATGTATAGTGACCAAACACACAGAGCACTCTTGTTGGGCAGTTTAAACACTTCATGAAAATAAAGTGTTTCAATCATGGTTTCACTTTAGCTATTCTGTCACATTTGAGAAAGTGTCGTTCATCCATCACCTAAATATAATGTGTCAAAGCAGTCAAAGATTAGTGTAAAAAGGATTTCTTCCTATAGGTTAGATACATTCACCATCTTTCATCAAACTAAGTTCGTTTTTAGCTCTTTTCTAATTTGATTTGATTAACAGACTAAGAAAATGTCAGCTGTCATACATATATCTGTAGATTGCTAAACTATACACATATTTTCACAGTAAATCATTCTGATAGTTTCTGTGGTTTCCTAAAAATAATTTTAACCATCCAGAGCAACTCAGTAACTTCTAATCAAGATTATACTGTGTGTGCATGCGTGTGTGTACATACTATATGTTATATTCTGTGTGTACACACACACACACACACACACACACACACAGTATGATATATAGTGCCCCCATGAGGCAAATATGTAGACTTAAACCCAAGAAAGCAGTCTACATGTTGTTTCAGTATAAATTCTTCACAAACTTTTGTGGGTTTGTTCATTCAGTCCACACTCTACTCATAGTATAGCTAAACATTTACTTTGTCAAGCCACAGAAATTCTGGAATTGTTTTTTAGAGCAGTAATTCTCCCTAATTAATAAACCCTTACAACAGAAACAAGGATCCACAGCTCTTGGCCATTTGTCAGTTAAGTCAACTCTTAGATGAATTCTGAATTCAATGAAATGTTTATGATACAGCAAAAGAGATGTTTAGCTGAGTTTGGAGGAATATTATAAAACACCTGTATTCAAGTTGTCAACTTTTCAAAAAGGTCTTGGGCTGAGTTACTGAACAGGCAAAAATAGGAAGGTAGAATAATTTAAAACTTCTTTTTCATTTGCTCGCAAGTAAGTATATTCTTTAGTCCAAATGAATAAACATGTACCTGGTACATATGGACATTTTTCCCCTTGAAATTCTGTGTAGAAATGTTGTTACCATATGCACAGAGGCAGCTTATAGCACTGCTCAACTACTCTGACTTTGTAAAAAACTACTCGTTATTTTTTTTATTTTAGCACTGCCTGTGGCTTAATTCCCAAATACAACAAAGAAAGCTAAATTTGACAAATGATAATCCTAGTCTTCACTAAGGAAAATAAAGCTGTGTATTTAAATTCAAATACATTATGTGAGGCTCTTAACAGGGGCAATTATAAATAAGTTGGTAGAAAAGAATATGAAATAAAATTAAGTGCCTTAATCTTCTCCTCTTTAATTACTAAACGTAAGTCTACAAATATTAGTATCAAATGCAAGAAAATTTCATTGGATGTGAAAGCCTAGGATTTTTTGCATTGCTGTAATATTTTAGTGCGCTGTAGTGTTTAAGGGAAAAAAAAAAAGGATGTCAATATTAAAAGAAAGCCTCTATCTTTGTATAGGGCATTATCAACTTCCAACAGTGCCTCTGTCACAACACAGGTGGCACCCTTATCTGTACCAAATGCTAAGGTGCCTTGGCAACATCGTAACTCTTCCAGTAGAAACTAGCAAGACATAAACTTTTGATGAGAAAGGCAAAGACGAAGGCACTGAGCACCTAGCATGGTGCTGGCCAATTTCCTCTTAGTACGTGTTTGCCAAATGACAGATTTAAGATCAAATACAAACTCTAATACACATCCCTGGTTTTACTGATGCAGGTGTTTATGCCCTTCATCCTGTTCCAAAAGGATTTAAGGAACTAATAAACATGAAAAAATTATGATACATGTCAGTTTAAAATAAATTAGAAGAAAAAGGTCAAACAGGGGTAGGAGAGTAAGATGGGGCCAAGAGCTGTGCTTCACCTTTGCCATACTGTAAGATTTAAAAAGTAAACATTACCTTCCTAATGAGGACCAATGTTATTGACTTTGCTGTATTTTCTAAAAGCATTCAGAAATAAACAATAAGTCAGATTTTTCCTAATGAGGGATTCTAGGAACTAAGAATCTAAGTTTTGGCTCAAGAAAACATCTTTAGTTCCTCCAGAAATCACTGTTTAAGCTGAACAATGGGCAGGTGTGGTGGCTCACGCCTATAATTCCAGCACTCTAGGAGGCGAGTAGATTGTTTGAGCTCAGGAGTTCGAGACCAGCCTAAGCAAAAGCGAGACTCCGTCTCTACTAAAAATAGAAATTAGCTGAACAACTAAAAATATCTATAGAAAAAATTAGCCGGGCATGGTGGCGCATGCCTGTAGTCCCAGCTTCTCAGGAGGCTGAGGCAGGAGGCTCGCTTGAGCCCAGGAGTTTGAGGTTGCTGTGAGCTAGGCTGACGCCAGGGCACTCTAGCCCAGGGGCAACAGAGTGAGACTCTGTCTCAAAAAACAAACAAACAAACAAAAAAACCCTACAAAAAAAGCTGAACAATGGGTGAGGAGAAGGCAGTGCAGATGCTAGACTCGAGGTTAGTAAAATCTGGGGGGAGTCAGAGAACAAGCATCATTGCAGATTTACCTAAATATGGGCAAACAGTAATGAGTAAAAATGTGCTTACGTGACTTACTATGGAACCAAATGAACAACATCCACTAGAGACCTGTATTTCATAACACATACATGCAGCTAACAAAAGGAAGCATGATGTACTTTCATCTCGGACGCCCACAGGGTACACTTACCTATTGCTTGAGCTAAGGCTATTACAACCTCCTGGCAAGTTGTGACTTCGGTGACCCCACAAACAATCCTCTGAACTCCATCCACCCATACTTTAAGTTCCATGGTGCACCGGCCAGTCATGCAAGGGCCCTGAGAGTGGTCATCAGGGTGTCAGGTCATGTCTCAGGCTACAGGAACACGGACGGGGAAGGCAGAGTCTGTGTGGTCAGCTTGAAAAAGGAAAAAAAAAAATCGTTTTTAATAAAATAAATCTTAACATTTCTTCCAGTGAGTGCAAAAATATTACACAATTTTAATGTCATAATCCTACCATTGTTAAAGTCCACACGCTTACTTATTTTACAGAAATGAATTCAGCAGCGCAAATGCAACGACAGCCACCTGACATCGATTCATGTTACTATTTTTATAATAATGATTTTAATCATTAAGTCATGCTCCATCGGGTTAAAAATTCTCATTTCCTTGACATATTGCTCAATACACGAGCTGTTTTTCTGTCCTTTTTTTCCTTTTTTGAATTCTTTCATTAGGACAATTTCTGAGGTTAAAAAAAAAAGGAAAAAAGTTTCTGTCATTTTAGGAATCATAAATAACTGCACCAATTTCCATCACTTTGCCAGTGTTGTTAACAATTTTTAAAAGCAGTTGTCGAGGTAGCTTATTAACTCAATTTGCATTGCTCTGTTTAATGTGTCCCTTGCCTCCCTCTCTCCCCGAGGAGTGAGAGCATCTTCATCACCACCGAGACGCCAGCACCAAGCACAGCATGAGGACAGGGCTGCAGAAAATCTTACCAGAAGGAAACGAATTAGTCTGATGGTTGACAGTTTCCCCATCTATGAACTGCTTGCCTTTTTCTCATTTAAATGGGCTTGACTGTTTTCTTAAGTTTTAAGAGTTATGCAAATAATACAAACTTTAGCCTTTTGTTATACTTGCTGTATTTACCCAGTGTTTGATTTTCTTTTATTTGGTTGTGTTATATGCCAAGCAGAAAATTTTACATTCTCATATAGTCAAACCAAATGCCTTGACTTCTTCTATTGATTAGAATGGCATTAACCTGCTAAAAATCAATTACACGCAATTTTTTTTTTCCTGGGGGTTTTAAAAATCTCAACTCTTCCCGTGTTAAATCTCTAATCAATCTATCATTTACTTTCCCCATTGTTTTGTGGTCTTCCTATTTCTTTGTTGTTTTTTACAAAAGAATGTTAACATTTATGAGATGGGATAAACATTGATTTAATTAAGAGAACATTTGGATTTGTTTAAAGGTTTACAATGGCGCTGGTGTTTCAGGATTAATGACTTACTAAAAAAGTTAATTACTCTATCCAGAGAAGGTACGAAATTCCTTTCTGTCATCCTGAAAACAAGAAAGGACTGACTGAACATTAATTGCCCAGCGTATAGCTTCAGCTCTCTCTGCCTACGACACACTGCAAGGTTTCATAACCCTACTGCATAAACAGAGAAAGGGTGATCTTGCCAAGGACAATCTGATTCCCATAACTGTGATCAGAGGGTCTGCGAGAGGTGTTAAAGTTTCTGGGGAAAAATGGTTTCCAAAGTCAAAGAAATGTAAGAAATCCAGTAAATACAGTTAAACAAGTTCCTTTACAGCTAAACTTCTCTTACACTTTAATAGGCTGGTGTGCACTCTAATTTTCAAATATGAGTTTTACATGTTGCCCTTCAATCTAGAGAACATTTAAGGAAAGGAAACAGAAGAGTTCCAACTTAAAAGACTTTTTTTCTTTTCTACTAAGCACCCTAGTTACTAAAATTAGAACATGTTTTATTCTTTCTTTATTCAAAAAATGGCCAAACATTAACATATTGCTTTATTAAATTTTTTTAAAAGCTGAATTAAAGTTCATTTAATATCTAGTCCCTTATTTTTCACCAAAAGATCTTAAACTTGGGAAATGTACCAAGAAAAGTCTCATTAAAAACCTCCCTTTCCCCAAAGAAACTTGTCATTTACAAGAATCCTATGAGACTCATTTTTTCCTTAATTGTGAAAGAACACTTAACATGAAATATATCCTTTTGATACACTTAGTTTAGGTTAGTTTTTGAGACAGGGTTGCCTCTGGCAACTTCCATTCTATTCTCTATTTCTATGAATTTGATTGTTTTAGACACCTCATATAAGTTCTATCATCCGTTTTTGGCTTTAGTATACTACCACATACATTCTTATTTGAATTACCACTGTTTCGCTTGAAACTTATATTAAGTGAACAGAAACGAACATAAGGCGTGTAAATCTGTTAAATATTACAGAGTATAGTAATCTTATGGGAAAACATTAAGCATAAATAATACTGCTGAGCAATATAAACTTGCAGAGTATTCATCTTCTTGATTGGAGACTTCCCACCATGACTCATGACACACAGAAGACCAGTGTCTGCATTTTTGTTTCAATACCACTAATGATATCTTTCGGACATGAGCCTGTAAGGAGAGCAGGCCTGTGTGATCCATGGCCTGTTAGGAAACAGGGCCGCACAGCAGGAGGCCAGCGAGTGAAGTTTCATCTGTATTTACAGCCTTCCCCATCCCTGGAATCACCCCCTGAGCTCCGCCTCCTGTCAGATCAGCGGCAGCATTAGATTCTGCATTATGGGGAGTTGTATAATTATTTCATTATATATTACTATGTAATAATAGAAATAAAGTGCACAATACATGTAATGCACTGGAATCATCCTGAAACCATCTCCCACCCTAGTCTGTGGAAAAATAATCTTCCATGAAACCCGTCCCTGGTGACAAAAAGGCTGGGGACCACCACTGCCTTAATAGATCAGATCGATGGACCAGGCTGCCTCAAATTTTATCTCTAAGAGGGCCACCGTTTTCAGGAAAACATGGCTTCTGTCAGGTTTTGGGGCTATACTGACAATCATCTCTAGCACCCCTAAAAAACATCACAGCATCACTCATGAGAGTCATCTGAAGAACCTGTCTCTCCTGTCTTCCCTCTAGGAAGAACATGACCTCTAGGAGCTGTAACCTTGACCTTTCCTTCATACCCTCCAGAATCCGACTGCAAAAGCTCTAGGCCCAGCCTCAAAACTAGACTAGAAGGAAAAATGGAAGTCCTACATTGTAGGTGTGTGTGGTGGATCAGTCATCTTTGGAAGTGAAGGCCCAGGAAGCAAACGGACTCAAGCATTCCAGTTGGAATTTGGAATTAGTTTTCCCATGGAAACAGTGACGTAGACAGAAGTAAGGTTCCACTGCAAGGGTATCAATATAGTTCAGTTACTGTTTTCATTATGAGGTTTCTATATGCAAGTCACTATTATTTTTATAATTTTTAAAATGAAGAACTAGGTTTATTCAGTAACATTCTGGCAGAGAACAAGCGTTCTTTAGCTATGTACCACTGAGTGTCATAAAAGCTTACTGGAATTCAGCATCTGCATTTGTAGAACCGTATTCCCTCAAGATCAATGCTTTAATAAAGCAATTATAGTCAATCCTCATTATGTGCAGATTCCGCATTTGTGAATCAGTCTAGTTGCTAAAAATTTGTTTGTAATCCCAAAAGTCAATACCCGTGGTGCTTTCACAGTAATTTGCGAATACATACAGGAGTAGTGGAAAATTTGAGCCTCCTGACACACATGTTCCCAGCTGAGATCAAACAAGGTGACACTCTGCCTTTTTGTTTCAGCTCTCATAGTGTCAAGTGTTCTTTTCTCAGTCTCTTTAATGTCAGGTATGTTTTGCGCTTTTTGTTGGTGATTTCACTGTTCAAAACAGCCCCCAAGCATAGTGCCGAAGTGCTGCCTGGTGTTTCTGAGGCAGGAAGGCTGTGATGTGACTTATGGAGAAAAATACGTGTTAGGTAAGCTTTGTTTAGGCATGAGTTATAGTGCTGTTGGCCGTAAGTTCAATGTTAACGAATCAACAGTGTATATTAAATAAGGTGTCTCTGAACAGAAAAAAAACAAACAAACAAAAAAAACAACCCATAAAACAGTGTTATGTATTGCTCGGTGAACAAAAATGTTGTTGCCAGAGGCTGGAAGAAAACCAACCCTGTGTTTCCCCTAAGAATGGCGGTTCAGTATTTGCTAATTCAGCGTTCACGTAGATCTTATACCTGGGGCAGGTCTGCATCCCAGCAGGAACCAGGTGCACAGCAGGGGGTGCTCCACCTGCACCCACAGCCACTTCCCATCACTCCCTACCCCGCTATCGCTGCCCGAGCTCAGTATCCCTTAAGATCAGCAGCGCATCAGAGATCAGACCCTCAGAGGAGCTCGAGCCCCACTGCATACTGGGCATGGGAGGGATCTAGGCTGAGCTCCACATGAGAATCCAATGCCTATTGAGGTGGAGCCCAGGTGGCAAGGCACCAGTCTGTGGAAAAACTGTATTCCATGAAATGGCTCCTGGTGTCAAAAACGTTGGGGACCACTGCCTTATAGGACATCAATATCATGAACAACAACTTACTGTATATTTTTAGGGGGGTATAACTTCCTTCTGATGGCAACTATCAAGCTGTTGAGCAAATTCCATTACTCCCTGGGCATTAGAAGCAAGCATACAGGCGTGGCTTACTGCCAATTTTAACACTTCTGTCTTTGCTAATTTTGTTTAAGATCTGAGGTGACAGCATATCAGAGCACTCTTTTAAAAAAAATAGTATACAGATATGTTGGGTTATATAATAAAATCTTCACAATCAGGCTAGCAACTTTAATCAAATCAAGTACTGATGCCACTAGTTCTTCTGGTGTCATTGAGAAAGAGATTCAGCACAACGAACACAGTATATACTGAATAGTACTTATTAGAGCTATTTATAATCAGGCACTAAAATTCTCCTTTCTATAGAAAATTGGACCAAAAATAAACTAAAGGGAGTTAGTTTACTTTATTCTAAAACTAATTTAAGGTGGGAATGAAATGAAGTTATGTAGAACATCTGTTATCAACCAAAAAAGTGTTAACTTTTTTTAATGTTCAAAGGATCACTGTAAAGAAAAAAATATTCATGGGTGGCCTGGTACCTGTGGAGATGGGAAAGGAACTGAAGATGAAAAAACCTCCTGGAAAACATGATAGGATGAAGCACAATATGAGAAAATGAGGATAAGAGAGAGGGAAATAATAAGGGAAAAATAATTAGGAAGGCAGACAGGGAGCAGGAAAACAATACGGTAGATACACAGAACAGTTTTTGGAAAATGGCCTCAGATGCCAGTCACGTGTTACCTGCCCCTGAACTGCAATATTCAGGTGATGCATGTTTATGACACTCCGGTTTTGTATTTTGGAAGCCCAGTTACACACAAATTGCTTTTAGCAAACCCATTATTTTGCTATAACGCAGTTCTGCAAATGGTATCACAGAGAGTGGGGTGCTATTTAAAAGGTGCAATGTTAAGATTGAGTGCTAAGGAAGAGGACCATAGCAATATAAACAAGTGCCTCCCAAAATGAGTTCTTAAAAACAGCACTCCTGAGAGGTGCACCATGGGGAAATAAGGTTTCATGGTCCAACAACTTTGGGAAACATTTCATAACACATCGTCTCTGGGAGATAAACAATGCCCTGTAAGGTAAAGGTTCTGCCCCATGGTGGAGAAACTGGTTAAACTTTATCTTAGTGATTTAGCACGGAAGAGGGTTGTGTGGAAAAGTGACACAAAGCGTAGAAAATATCCCCCTGAACCACAGGACACGAATTATCAACTTTTGAAAAATATGCCTATATACAAAATTAGAAACATCTGTCAGCCTTTTAATGAATGTTGAGGCACCTAGAAGTGATGGGTTTATCATTTTACTTGTAGGGACAATATAGAACAAATGAGAAAATTTTACAGAACCTAGCTTTTCTTTCTCTTCAGTAAACAGTCTTCATTGTCACCATTAATCTATCTCTTCTAAAGATGAGTTTACAATTTTCATTTTAAAGGTTTATCTAAATGATTTCTTTGATCATATGTTTTTAAAAGATAACAATTCTAAGCAATCTGTGCCTATTCATTATTAAATCAAATAAACCATGCTCTTTCTACTACAATTCACCATCCTCAGGTGAAAAGCATTCAAATACACACAATGAGTTAACATTTTTCAAACATAACATGCTTAAGTGACTATTCTGCAATTATAGCAACAAATGGCACGAGTTTACTATAAGCTAGGCACTATGTTCCATGACTCATTTATTCCTCACAATGTAATTCACTGATATAGATACCATTAGTCTCCTTTTAAACATGAGAAAAATGAGATTCAGCTTCAATAACTAACTTTCCCAAAGTTACAAACCTAGCAATTTATGGACACATTCAAAATTTGAAACTAAAGAATGAAAGCATTCACTGTACCCAAATAAATGTTTTTAAAATGCCCTAAATTACTCTAAGAAATCTTCTCTATAATCACCTGAAAATTTGTCAATAAACCACCATCAGCAAATATATGCAAACTTGCCATTCCAAAACAAAGAAAAGAAACAAACCTATTAAATCATGCTAAGAAACCGTAGTTTTAATTCAGAGAATCTATGATAAACACACATGCCAGCATCAACTAATTATTCCTCCAGTTTTGGAAAATCACATTCAGCTTTATTTCTACAGTCATAAATAAAATATATTTGAACATTAAGTATTAATTTTAACTCCTGTCTTAAATACAAACCAAAGCTTCTTAGAGATTTCCTGTATTTTGTTTAAGTTCACACCATTAAAAAATACTTTCTGGAATAAGCTATTTTTTTTAAGGCAATGTTGATTGGTGGCAACAGCATGCACTCTGGTTCAAATTCTGAGTCTATTACTTACTGTGTGATTTAAATCAAGACGCACCACTTTCCAAGCAGCATTTGTGAGAAATGGAATGAGATAATGTCATTTTTTTAAATGTACCTAAGTGCAGGTCTTGGCATGCAGCATGAATTCAAAAGTTAGGTCTTGGTACGGAAATTAAAATTATAACTTTTAAAAATTATAAACTATTTTTATGAAAAGAAAAATCAATAGCAAAGCAAATTTTCAGAAATACATATTAATAAAAGCATCTGAAAATCAAGGCATTTTAGCTTATTGTAACATGTACCCTAAGAGCAGCTAACACCCTTAAAAGTTCTAAATGGACATTAGAAATGTCTAGGTGAGTGATTATTGATAAAAGAACATTTTGCATAAAAAAACGATGTGTGGTACGTTCTTGCTAGTCTTCTTATATGTTTACGGAAGGCGGAACAATATGGGACCTTACAATTTGACTTTACTGGCACAAAATCTCATAAATAAGAAATATAAAAAACAATATACCATCGGGTTCTATTTCTTATAGCAATATTATTAAAAAAAAAAAAAAAGAACATAAAAAGCCATCTGTTCTGTAATTATACTTTCTGCTAAGGTCCCAATCTACTTTGTGATCCTCCAGAGATAGTTTGAGGCATGTGTGTAATGTCAAGTTCTATGATGGTTTAACTCCTGTTACAGCTCTCAGAACTGGGATTAGAGGCCACACTCAAAGTCTTAAGGTGAAAAAACCCTGAACTCTGGCATCAATTAAATCATACTTTCTACTACATGTGCTATTTCACGCTTTCTTTCACTAGTCATTAAAAAACTGGCAGTGAGTATAATATACTGCTACTGAAAAAAAATTACTGAGAACTTGGTGATGTTTTAAAAGGTAGATTTAAGTACAAATAGATTTGTGATATTTCTCCTTGAGCAAGTATACTTTGGTACCTTCATTGTAAACCAACCCATCAAATGGTAACACATCCTTCCTTTTATTGAATCTACCCAGCAACAACAAGAATAATAAGTACCTAACACTTATGGAACTCTTACTATGTGACAGATACAATGTTAACTGCTTTATACAAACTATTTTATCTAATCCTTTCAATACTCATCTGTAGGTCTGTGTCACATGAATTATTATTAAATAAATGAGGAAACTGAGGCATAAAGAAATCAGTAACTCTCCCAGGGTCACCCAGCTGGTAACTGGCAGATCAAATCTGACAATGCTCATAACCACTAAACGGTTACTTAAATTTATGAAATGAAGGTACTTAGTAAAGTTTGCAAGGACATTTGTGATCATTAATCCTGGCTCAGGAGGAAAACAATCAAGCACATGTGACCATGGGAGCTATAAATTCCAACACTACTAAGCTGAATGCTATACTTACTCTAATTACAGCCACAGGGCTGAGGAGAAGCAATGAGCTGATGTCTGATAATCAAATCAGACTTAGTAAGGAACACATGACCCTGAGGTTCCTGTTGAACACTACTCCTCCCAGTCTCCATCAGCTAAAGCAGGAATAGAGCTATGGTCTGAATTCAAATGTTATCTGACCACCCTCCACAAAAATCTATGTCCACTAGAGCCACTGGCCAAAGGCAGAATCATTTTTTCTTCTACACACCTGAATAGATGTAGGCTATTTCATTAGTGATTTTTATCTATATGTGTGATGGCAAATTATGTTCGTTACCTTACAGTCACCATACAGGTATAATGAATCTAATTTCTGAGTTGAACACTGAAATTAAACTATTTAGATTATTTAAAATTTGATATTTAACATTCTGTGATGAAACCCATCATTTTACTTAAGAGGGGATAAAAGATATTTATCTTCATCCATGAAGCCAAGATGGCTATGGTCATTAATGGTATCATAAATATTGAGACTATAAATTCTGACAAACAAGGCCATTTTTATGATTATAATAAAGTAAATTTGATAACTTTTCAAAAAAACATTGTTCACTCTTAAGACTGGAGTCTTTTGTCTTCAAACAGTCAAACTTCAAGTCAAAACATGTATGTTCCTTTGCAGGTGTATAGTATATACACATTTCAAGATAAAATAAAAAATTTTGTAAGGAAATAGTAATAAAACAAATATAAAGATTAAGGAAAATTTGAGCTCCTGACTCTTCGGTCAAAGTGGTTGCCAGACTATAAAACTTCTACTAGACTTCAATGTTAAGATAACACAGTATACAAAGCATAAAAGTATGTTTTAAATGTATCTTAAAATTTCATTGCTTTACGTTGTCAGTTGATAAAGTACTGAATGCTATAGTTTAAGGAATGGAAGCCAGAAATTATATTTGCCAAAACCATGCATGATCCTTAAGAATTTTTTGTTAAATTAGAACCATTTGGGTTCATAGAAAATGGAAAAAGTGTCCATTTAAGCAATTTAAAAAGGCAGTATTGGTTTGCCTTTTATCTGTATGAGTCAAGAATAATTTTGATTATTCTGTTTCCTAAAGAAAATTTAAGTCAATTAAATAATTAAATCCCTAGATGACGTACAAAAATAGGTGCATCCTTTGGTGATAATTTAAAGTAATAGGTATCATGCACTGTAGCAAAATTTGAATAGGGAGGCTAGTTATTCAGTGCAATGAAACAAAGAATGCTATTATTTGAAAAAGCCACACTTTACTTGCCATTCCTTTTACAGACATACTGTGGTGCTGCTCTGCAATTGGGAAAGTTTTGGGCTCCAAATAATCTAGGAAGTATCATACTGTTTAATGAGCATTTAATATTTTTAGAGAAGACAGATGCTAAGTTTGAGATGTACACTGTGTAATGTCAGAGCAAAAGACCTGATGTTTATTGTAAATATATAATCAGTGATACTGACTAAAGTAGCACTCTCTTTCACAATATTGTTTTATAGAATTGAGCTGAGGCCTAGTTCCTGCACCTTACTGAAACTGCATCACCAGGTGATGATGAAATGTGACTTGTCAATTATCAGTCAGACTGAAGGAGGAAACTATACACCTAACCTAGAGCACATGAGTAACATACACAGCATAACTGTAGAGTACAGCTACTGAACAAATTAACTATTTAAAA
Source organism: Mirza zaza (assembly GCA_008750895.1). Taxonomy (NCBI): domain Eukaryota; kingdom Metazoa; phylum Chordata; class Mammalia; order Primates; family Cheirogaleidae; genus Mirza; species Mirza zaza. The sequence continues at coordinate 37,342 of VSMD01053447.1, forward strand.
TCCCAGAAAATTAAATAAAAAATTCTTTTTTAAAATAAAAAATTTCCACTTTCCAAAACAAACTGCTTGCTTAAAGGCTGGGGGGAAACCCTAGTTTTTCGCTATGCTTAAATAAATACATTTGCACGTCATCGGTATAACTGATTTCCACTATGTATTTATACTTCACCGACTCCTTCATTTTCCAGGTAAAGAGCAAACTCCAAGCACTGCTACAGCAGTTATTCTGGCAAAGGTTGCTTAAAGCAGCATCATCATCCACGGAATAAAACAGGTTCAGCAAAACAGCCAACGATCACTGCAGCAGTCACAAAAATCTCCAGCCTGCCTCAATCAGTCACAAAGTGGGAGGAAGCAGCAACATGGGAATAAGTGACTATTTAGATAGAAGGGGGCAGGGAATAGCACTGGAATAGTGTTCATGCCAGCAGTCAAGTAAATGGATTTTTTTAGAAACATCTTACTTGAAGTATAACATATACAGAAAAATTCAGAATTCCTAAATGGGATAAATTTTCACAAAGCGAACACACCCGTCTAATCACCTCCAAGATCAAGAACCTCTCCGCCAGTCCCAGTGCTCTCCTCCAAAGGCAACCACCCTATCATCACAGACTAGTTTTGCCTGTTTCTGAACTCTGTAAAAATGGACTCTGTCATATGTAATGGTGTCAGGTTTCTTCGGCACAATATGTTTGCTGAGCTTCATCCATGTTGCTCTGCAAAGCAATATCATCATTCTTTCTTGCAGCAGTAGAGATTCCACTGTATAAATGAACCACAATTTATTCATCTATTCTACTGTTGACGGACAAGTGGGTTTTCAGTTTTGGGCTATTACAAAATAATGCTGCTTTGATCGCCTGTACCCAGGAGTGAAACTGCTGCATTTTGCAATTGCCTGTTAACTGACCTCCCTGCCTTCTCATCCTGCCTCTCTCCTTGCACATCCACTTCCCACATTATTGCTAGAGAAAAATGTTTGTCAAATACAAATTTGATTCCATGCTCCTGCTCGGAATCCTCCAAGGGCTCTCCACTCCTTTCCGGATAAAATCCAAACTCCTCACAGGTCACTGATGAACCAACCCTTGATCATCTTCTCTCTCTCCTAGTTCCCCTCCACCCTTATGCCAAGACATTTCAGCTCTTTGACGAGATCACTCTCTTGAGCATCTCTGAGCTGCATATGCTGCTCTCCTTCCTTGGAAAAGGGTTCTGATTCTTCGCTTGCTAATTCTTGCACATTCTTCAAACACGTAGCCTTCCCCAATTTTGTGGTTCCCTCTTCTGATCTGGAGGTGGCCACTCTCCCTGTGCCTCCAAAGCACTAGGTGGTTTTGTTTCATCATGGTAACCATCAAAGTGCTTACCTGCCTAACTCTGATTCCTGTATTACCCCTGGAACCCCTCAGCACAGGGACTGACGCACAGTAGGTGTACTTTATGTGTTTGGCGAATAATACAGGTACTAGCTCTGCAGGATGGAAACTGACAGAGTTCATGCTTAACTAGGGGGGAAAAAAAGCACAATACTAATGAGAACCCAGGTGATAAAATTGGCATTCAAGTATTTTAAGCCCAGTAAAGTCCTTTGCTATGGATTGAAACTCCTAGAAATAAATGTTACATCTTACTATTATTTGATGCTACTGTGAATACGATACCACATTGTAAAATTTGTGAATATATTCCAAGGCTATATTTAAAGAAGGAATATTATTGTTCTAACCTATAATACAATTTGTGGTTTCCATATGATCTTAAATAAAGCAGTTAATTGAAATAATTTATGAATATTTTAAAATACTCAGTGAAAGGAAATGCTCAAGTAAATCATACTTATAAAAGCAGACAGAAAAATAATTACAGAAAAACATCTAATGTAGCTTAGAAATGGAAAAAAATCAGTATAGTATAAAATTCTCCTGACATAACTGTTTCTTTCTTAATACTTTCTCTGATTCCTGTATTCCCACAAAGCATTTTCCTCCCTACAAAGAAATAAATCAAAATAGACCAAATGTCACCAACTGGTGACATTTGGTCCATTTTGACATAAGAAATACATGGTTCACCCTATAACATAAGAAATACATGGTTCACCCTATAAACTCAGGAGGTTTTGATAAAAAGAACGTATGGAATCTAATGAAATCAAAACAAAAGAATTGATAACGTAAACACCACAGACTTTTCAAGCCATTTTCAGATTCTGGTTTATAAATTATCTATCTGAATAACTTGCCTAAGATTATGAAGACAAACAGACCCACAGATAGGCCTGTGATTAACATTCTCTCCCATTCCTAAACTTGAGAATATATAAAGTGAACACAAAACAGCAGGTGCTGTTTTTCCAATTCTTCCTTCAAATACATTGTTTTCTCAGTTGATACATTTTTAAATTGCTGTTTTTCCTTTTAGCTGGGGAAAGATAAACTAACCTTTTGATTGATAACTATATTATTTCAGAAAAGAATTAAACAAATACCTTATTTCATTTTGAAAATCAGACTAAAAATTTTAAAACATTTACAATAACTAGCAGTTCATTCTTTTCAGTGTGATTCTGCCATAAATAAAAAGTTGTTAATTAAGTTTTAGATATCTTGAATTTGCAAGGACAATACCTATTTCTGTAGCGCTATCCAGCAAAATTAGAAATTTGCATCTAGAACTGAAAAGACTGTACAACACATCAAATTATCACAGAGGTTACATAAAGCCATAAAACTCATTTAAGTATATGCCACGCCTTAAATTTGTATTATTACACAAATTCGTATCAGCTTGTCCTATGCTTCCATTTCAAGACTGATCTAGGCTTAGAATTTAGTATTTTAATATGTGTGTACATACGTACGTATGTAGATATGTACATGTGTACACGAACTCTGCTTCTTTATCATTTAAACTAGAAATCAGGGTTTTCTCCCCCTTCTTCATAACCCTCAGTCTTGAAAACAATGTATACTCATTACTCATTAACTGTATCACCCTGCAGGTAAACTGTTCAAGTTACACAATCAGCCAGTGTCAAAGCCAGGAGATCTATGCATTTCCAATTACCTAGGTTTCCACCTAGGTAATAATAATAATTCATAATATTAATAATACATTCATAGTCATATTAATCCAGCTGCGCTCCGAAAGACATAACATGGTATATAGATCTTTAAGAAACAAACTAAACAATGAGAAAACTCTAAAAGCAGGATATATGAAAACTAATGTAAGAAATCCTCACAAAATCCTGGCTTTTGTTTCAACATGATAGATAACATATTCAGAAGACAAGATGGATTAGAGTTTTAAATTTTAAACTGTCAAAAAATCACACAGAATAAAACTATGCGGATCATGGTCTAACAAAACGAACTTATATAATTATTCATCTTAATTCTCTATAAATATATTCAGTGCTTAGAAAACAATACAAAGTCACAGTCTAATAAAGAGCCAGCAGTTTTATTTTACTAATAAAATGGGAATCAAGGATTCAAGGCCTACATAAGGTACTGCTGAGGAGGTGTGGGGACAGGGGCGTTAGGGAAGCATTGCAGTAGGGGGCAGATGTTTTCAGAGTCAAGGGGTATCTCTCTAAAGCTATCAGTGGAAGTACTAGGTAGAAGCTGCAGGCGCCACTAACCTGGTTCCAGAACCCTGTGGCACAGTTAACCAGAAAAAAACATTTCCTACCTTTGTTTCCCGACCCTTACAAACTTCAGTCCAATATATTTTTCCTCCTCCAGGCAAGATGTCACTTCACCACTTCCCTTGGCCATCCTCACCCAATGTCCCACCCTCACTGACATTAACCCGCTCTGGAAAGTTTTCCACTGCTCAAAATTTACTTAATGGCAGCAGAATGGCTAAGGGAATGAAGTTGCTAATTTTTTTTTTTTTTGGTTCAAATCCAAGGAACCAATTATTTGTGCTTAGCTACTGAACCAAAAACCTTATGTTAAGAAATCCTGATTTCTTTTTCTAAAACCAAGAATACTAATATATTTCAAATTACGATTTGACAACTTAAAAAAGTAAAGACAGGGATTATTACTAAAAATAAAACAAAAAAGTCACTGTTTAAGTGAATCTAATACTCGAATACATGTGTTGAGAGAATGACCAAAATCAAAAAAATGAAATTATAACTTAATTTTAAATGCATGATGTGAGTCACATGCTCTATTATAGTACTACTAGGGTCAGACATTCAGTAACACGTGATTATTTAGAAAAAAACACAAATAACAAATATTCCTTTTCTTTTTATAGTTATTAAATCTAGGCAAATCCACTGATTTCTCCAAATCAAACCATTAGTTATACCTTTTATTTAAATAAATTCACTCAAGAAGTAAATAACAAGTAAAAGCAAAAGTCTTCCCCTGTCATAGGCTGATTCCTTCAAAAGTAATACGGTAAGAGCATGGAATAAAAACTCATACTATTAGAAAAATCAATGGAAGACGACAAGAGAATCATCAACTACCAGTATTCTTAACACACTATTCATTAAGTTTTATACACAATCGTAAACAGGTTAAAATGTGAGAATAATTACAAGTCTGAGATAACTCCTACTTTTTTCCTCTGAAAAATTCAAAGTGCTAATGAGTCTTAGATAATTTACAAAGTTAGGCAAAGCAGTTATCACTACTACCATTTTGTAACATCCACCCCCTCCCCAAAACACCAAACAGAGGAGATTAACTGATTGACTCAAGAGTTAAGGTGCAGGAACTTAGGTCTCTTAGACAAAGAACTCAGGTCTCTGATCCTTGTCTTCTAAGATCCAGCCTCCCCAGGACTCTACCACTGAAGTCGGAACTCTGCCCACATGCACCGCCTAGACTCATTTTGAAGGAACAGAGAAGTCACATTCCACCTGCTGAGGAAAAACAGAGGAATGAGGATTGTCCTATCTGTTTGGCAGAGCTAATTCTTCTGGGAATGCTGTGAGTCACCTTAAGAACTCACCTTCTGAGCCTGACCTGAGCAGTGAGCCAATTTCGTGGGCCTAGGATCCCCACTCACAGCTGTGGACCATGTCCCCTACCCCAATCACAGGACCGTCCATGATGCTCCCTCCAGTTCTGCGATTCCAATGCTTCACACTGTGAATACCATAGTTAAAAAGGCCCAGGCACAGAGGCTCACGCCTATAATCCTAGCACTCTGGGAGGCTGAAGCAGGAGGATCACTCAAGGTCAGGAGTTCGAGACCAGCCTGAGCAAGAGCAAGACCCCCCATCTCTACTAAAAAATAGAAAGAAATTAATCGGCCAACTAAAAATATATAGAAAAAAATTAGCCAGGCATGGTGGTGCCTGTAGTCCCAGCTACTCAGGAGGCTGAGGCAGGAGGATTGCATGAGCCCAGGAGTTTGAGGTTGCTGTGAGCTAGGCTGACGCCATGGCACTCTAGCCAGGGCAACAAAGTGAGACTTTGTCTCAAAAAAAAAAAAAAAAAAGAATTCAAAAGCAAACTTTTAAGAATATAAACATTTTCTAGAATGGAAAAAGTCCTACAATTATGCAGGAAGAATAAACATCTATGAATGTTCCACAAAGCTCTAAGTAGAAAAGACTGACAAAGACCTGGGTGATAGCAAGGATTTGTCCTTGAAAACAAAAGAGTAATTTATCAGGGCAATAAAATTCATTGTGAGGACACTAAAGTCAAATCAAATAAAACCAACAAGAGACAAAACAATGTCCTAGTTTTGTGCACGGGGAGCTGAGGCTTCACTGAGCACTAATTATAACAGGTGGGAAACCAAGCAAATTAAACATGCTCCCTTTTAAACGTGTATGTGTGTGTTTTTTACCAAAAGCATTCCAAAGAACAAAGCATTCTGAATTATTTTCCCAAATTAATCTTGCAAATTAAAGAGAAGGTTATATAAGATTTTTTTCCTTTTTAAAATTTGCCTTGGGTAACAAGTGATGAAGAGGTACACTGAAGATATATTTAAAAACCAAATACCTAGTTCTACAGTTTTGGGCTTTTCAACATGCCTCAGAAGCTAGAGTTCTAAATGCAAAGTATAAAAGCACATAAGTAATTTTGTAGGATCTGAGGTGCTCATAATTGAAAATACAAAATATTTTCAAGGAAGTTGTCAAAACCACACATTTTTAGCATATTTATTTTTTGTAGTCTCCATTGCATGTTTTCCTTCTAGCCAGTTCAATTTCCCAAGGGAGTGAGGATGTTTTTCTGAGACTTCTATATGGAAACAAAGCTTCACTCTAAGAACAAAGGTATCTAAAAGAGTAGGCAAGACTCTGTTCTGATAGCAAACTATTTTATTAGAGTGGCGATAGGTCCCCAAAGTGCAAATATCACATGCAACCTGTGTGCCTGCGCCAGAAGTTTACAATCACAACTCAATGTAACTGTGAAGTTTACAATCACAACTCAATGTATCTGTGAAGGTGGGGATGTGTACAAGGCAGAGAGACAATAATACACCAAAGAGGAAATGACAGTGTACCCAGCTCAGTCCCAGAATTGAGCTGGGCTTGGTTTGATACATGTCTGATTCTCTCTCTCTCTTCCTTTAAATCGTTTCACGCTCACAGGGGCCAGGACATTATTTTCTTTTAGTCTCTGACTTCGGAAAGTGTGTCATGGTGACCATTTAGGGGCAGCTCTTGGTTTCAGGACACAACCACTCCCATGAAACTCTTTCCCCTGCAACCCATTCCACTGTTTCCAGCACAAATCCCCTGCATCCCACTGCACAAGCTAGAGGGGCTGGAGGAAGCAGTCATGGAGGCCCACTGTCCATGCTATGAAATATATTTGCTTGTGAAAATAACTACCTGAATTAAATAATTCAGGTAGGCTTGTCATTTCAGTGCTAATCTGTTTGCTGGTTATAAATGTCTAATAAGAAGACCCAAGAATGTTATTAAATAAATGCAATCTGGCAATAAAATATTTAAAAATCGGATGAAGATTTTGACGAAAGATATAATAAGATGGGATCTTGGTAGTAAAAAAAAAAAAAAAAAAAAAATTATAAACTCGACCTTCTTTCTAAAAATACCAAAACAAAAAGTGTGCAAAATATAAAAATTATGTAAAATAATTTGTGTGAAATTTTAAATGTATTTGTGTAACACTGACTTTTTCAAGAGCGGTCCAAAGGGAGTGAGGGGTGGAACTGGCTGTGGCAAAGATCCACCCAGGTGACAAAGAGCAATTTATTACTGATATTGCCTAGAATTTCAGGAACATGGTGGTAAGAAGAGAAGGTCAGCTTTTAGGACTCTAGGTCAGTTTTGCTGTTTGTAGATTGTCTCCAGACAATGCTCCCCTCACTGCCTACACCAGGAGATACTGCCTGCTCCCCCTGCCCTTGATACACCGCTGTTAAGCAGTTACCCAAATTCAGTCTTGTGGCTTTTATATCCATTGTGCAGACTGTTTTCATACAGCAAAAGAGAATTTAAAACAATTGTTAGGCAACCCAGCCAATGCTATTAGTAGAAAAAGCAAACTCTGATATAAATGGGGGGGGGCAAAAAATCAACTTACTTCCTATCACTTAGGATAGTAATCACACACACAGTGTAATACACACCTTTTAAAAAAAATTCAATCACCACAAAGTGACTCTGCTAAGAAGAAAAAAAAAAAAAAAGAAAAAAGAAAATTAATAATATTTAGCAAAATCATTTACCATTTTTAAGGCAAAATATATATATAATAAGAAATAATTTAAAAAAAGAAAATCAATAATAATAAAAAATTCAAGTTACCAATCTTTTGGGCTAAATTAAATATTAGTTTCACGGTCATCTTGACTCTTTTAAAAATAAAACTAAGGATGCCTTATATTAAAATTTTAAAACACACAGCTGCTCCAAATAGCCTATATATGAAAATAACTTTCTAAAAAAAAGTGATAAATATTGAAATAAGTATCAAATTTCCAACAATGGCTGAACCTAAATTTTTGTTAAATCATTTTCTCTGTATTTCTCAACAAGAATTTTTCACTTTGGGGAAGAGAAGACATTTTGTCAAAGAGTTTAAGACAGATCTATAAATTGAGTCACAGATACCCCCCTGCCTTGCCCTGCAATTATAGAGAAATGATTCACCAAGAATATTCAGGCTGTTTCTACCATTGTTGATCTAAAAATGTGTTACGTCAGTTGTTTATAACTCGTGTTATAATGTGGGTACAGAAGCAAGAAGGAACACCACAGAAACTTTGGAAGCCTTTTAATGAGGATATCAGATATTACCTGAGTTCAGCGAAAACATATAAATTAGTACCAACTTTCTGCACATTCCACTCACTTATTCCACATTAAATTGAGAGGATGAAGTGGTTTCTCACCTTTGTTCCCTTCCTAATTCTCTTTGCTGCCTATTAAAAGAAGGTAATTAAACCATGCTATCCGCATCACACAGCTTAGTCTGCTTTAGTGCGCTGTACTCGAGAGCAATATTCATACTCATCGAAACAGAGATGCTACATCACCAGGATGTTAATTCCTTTTGTTTAAAGGAATTCTCCCATCTAGTTCACTTTAGTAATTTGTTTTTTTTTTTTTTTGAGACAGCATCTCACTCTGTTGCCTGGGCTAAAGTGCTGTGGCGTCAGCCTAGCTCACAGCAACCTCAAACTCCTAGGCTCAAGCAATCCTTCTGCCTCAGCCTCGCAAGTAGCTGGGTCTACAGGCATGTGCCACCATGCCCAGCTAATTTTTTTTTCCTATATATTATTAGTTGGCCAATTAATTTGTTTCTATTTCTAGTAGAGAAGCGGTCTCACTCTTGCTCAGGCTGGTCTCGAATTCCTGACCTTGAGCGATCTGCTGGCCTTGGCCTCCCAGAGTGCTAGGATTACAGGCGTGAGCCACCATGCCTGGCCTACTTTAGTAATTCTTTAGCAGCGGTTATACACATTTGAAAGACTATAGACTGCAGTGCTTGAACGGATCTAGAAATCATCTAGGCCAGGGGTTCTCCACCTGCTTTCCAACTCCAACACCAGAAGTTCATGAGCACCCTGACCACCCAACGGCTGGGATTGGGGGTGGTAGGGGTAGGAGTGAGGGGAGATTTGTCAATACCCCTAAGTCCTCAGGCGCAGAATAAAATAGTCCCATGTTCTCTCTAGGATTTTTATCATTCTTACTACTTACAAAATTAAAACTCATTCTTTTCAGTGGAAATGATCAAGCAAATAATCTTAGAAAAAAATTCATCATTCTCCTTTTCTGTCAGGCTAAGTATCTCTTATTCCTTTTCTTCCTGCATTTACTTTCCATATTTCGAAATTAAGGAACCGCCTGCTTTCTACATCCTTATCACAATGCATGAAGGAAGGGAGAGGAACTCAAACAGCGGTGGAACAAGATCCAAACACAGCAGAATTATTTATTACATCTTTTCCATGTAATGTGCCTACTATAATTCATGATTAGATGAAAACTTTAAAAAAAAAAATCCATCTAACACCATAAGCAGATTTATCAACACGCTGTAGATTCATTGTAGACTGCTTTTTACCTTTCTAGATACTTTCTGTCACAACATTTTGGTTGTAATTTCTATGTGCATTAATCGCTGTAATATATATCCTATTTTTGAGATTTATAATGATTACTCTGATGTTTCCCTATCAACTTTAATGCGCATTTTCCCAATTGTGCAATACCGCTGACAAAAATCATTAGCTCCTAGAGGTAAGGTTAGTTACTGAGCTTCTTTTCTAGGCTGTACCAAGGCTCTGACCCCTAATCAGTGGAAATGACTTTCTGGTCAGTTTTCCTCTTGTATAGTAAATTGTAGGATCTAGTGATAGATAGTCCCTATTTCCACAGCTGGCTTAGAAGAATGCCACTTGGGCTAGAAACAGAAGAACTTATTTCCACAGTTAACATTTCTTTTTTTAAAAAAAAAAAAAAGTGTTCATTTTGGGGGAACAAAAACCCCAGAAAATACTGAAAAGATGGAAATATAAAGCCGTATATGACTTTACTCCTCTAACCACAAGGCCTCAAACTCAGTCTAAAGATCAGATACTGTGACGATCTCTTCATTTTGGATTCTTCCCTAAGCCCCAATCCATCCAAGAACCAACTAAATCATTCCCACAGATTCATTCACTTATTTGAAGTGAATGAATCGTACATCTGGGCCTCTCTTGCTTGCATCCGTGAATGTTCCTCACTAACTCTGAGACAACGTCCATTCCTACTGTTGCCTGACTTGCTCCAGCACCTTCTTCCACTACTTCCCCCTCTGTGAGGGGGCCACATCTCCCACCCCACCGTGGGCTGTTCTTTCTCCTAGGAGGCATTCCTCCTTCCCTCACTCCCCAGCTGCCTCCCGGGCACCTTGCTGGGGTCTGGCCCGTGAGGTGGAGTCAGAAAAAAAAGGCAGCAGCAGATGCCAAGTCCCTCCTCTCTGCCTGGCACATGTAACAACTCCGTATCACCCAATGATGTAAGTTATTTTTCTGGTCCCCAGCTCACAAATGAGGACCTGGAGGCTTTGAAAGCTGAACTAACTGGATACGATATGGCTAGTGTGAGATGGACCTAGGATCTGACGGGAGTCTCATTCCAGAGTTCTTGGAGGGTGACAAATCTGACAGGGATCAGGTAGGTTTGCATATGAAATGCAAAGAAACGGTTCTCACCTCCACAAAGAAATAAGCTCTTTAAAAAATTTTTAATACATGGCCCTTTAAGTTTATTTCTTTCTATGAAGATGGATAATATTCATGTTCAGCTTATGTCTATCATAAAAAAAAAAAAACAGCCCTTTGTGGAATTCATTTTCTTTTTCCCTCTAAAATATCAATCTGGATATTTATATTAATGTCATTTTTCTAGAGAAACCACTTACACTCTAGAAAATGTTAACGTGTTTTGGGATGAGAGAATAAAGATAATACTTTACTAGGCTTGAACAAGGAATATAGTAGAAAAATATAAGAAGATATGGAAGATCTCACTATACTTGTAATTTTATACTGTGAAAACAAAAAAATTCTATTAATATAAACCATTTGTGGTTTTTCTGTTATGACCTGGAAGATCATCATTTTTACTTAGTGTTTTAATGCTTACACGAACAAATATCAAACTTTTTTGATCGAAGAGCTCCACCATATTCTGTAACGGCCTGAGAACAGAGTCACACGTAGTTTTGGTGACTATCTGGCCTCCAAATGATCCCACTCAGCCTCATTACAAGAGTATTCATGGTTCAGCCGAACTCTGTAGCAATGTTTAGAAAATCAGCCTTAATATTTACCTTAGAGGAAAAGTCCCATTTCAAGGATGACTGAAGTATCTCCTCTATTTAGTTGCTCCTTTAAAGCAGACAGGTCTGCTTGAAAACAGGGGCACATGTACAAACTGCTTTCTGCAGTACCTCTGTGGGTGAGAAGCGCTTTCTTTTAACTGATTATGTAATATTTTAGCTTTGGTAATAAAAGATTCCAGATGTTTACTCTAACAGCTTTTGGGAGACACACTGAGATTAATGTTATACACGTAATCACTGGTTTTGGAGCGGGGCCAAAGTGTGTACATATGCTGTTTAATTATGTTGGCACTCCAGGCATTTCAAACATCAACAGAATTTCTCAGCTGATATTCCCATTAGGAATCCCGCTTTAAATAATTGCAAAAAGGTGAGGAAACTGGGCATTGTATATGCTAATGAAATCTATTTAGCTCTTTTGACAAATAAATTTGGAGGTTTCACAGATTAAAAATCTCTTAGGGCTATAAATAGCAGTAGGTAAATATAATACAAAAACTGCCAGGAAACACTTTCCTCAGAATTCTTTGCAGCATGGCAGTGTAAAAATTTCCAAATTCTTTTCTGTTATTTTTCTTTTTTTCTAAAAATTCATATGTCCCAAGGGAACCTTTGACTAAAGTCATGGAAACGTCCCAAGAGTCCCTAGAACGTGACTTTGGTTTATAGTTCTCCACACAAACAGTGCTAGAAGTTTGTGTTATATAAACATTCCAAAGTTCCTTACCTAGATGCTTTTGAACAACCTGCTATGAATACAAAAACATACAGACACAGAATTTTGATTTATATTAATGACTCCAATTCCTCCCACTTCCTTTTTGGAAAAATGAAGCAGCAACATACACAATATTCCCACAAACTTTCTAAAGGACACTTAGAAGTTTTACATGTGAAAATGCAAAATGAGTAAATCATCGCAAGAAAGGGTGAACTGGGCTAATGAAGTGTTACAAACTATCCTGGACCTTTTCAGTAAACTAGGATCAATGGAAAAATCCCTCATTGGGAAATTTTCCGGATATAAAGTTTCCAAATATCCCAAGACCATACCTCTCTTAAGTCAGTCACTACTTCTCCTGGGATATGGAAAGTTTCATTCATGTACTGTAGGCTGATCACATCATGCACGTAAATTTAAACTAAACACACAGAAACATACACTTGAGTAAAGTATGTGCTAATGAAAAACTTAAGATATTTTGGTAAATTTATCTGGAACACACTTACAAGTAAAATGTATAAGTCGCATCAAGCCATAGAAGCATCTCCGCAGATTTTTCAGATTTCTCTGAATAAGGAATATTTTCAATAATCATGGGAATGTTTGTAATTTTATATTGTGACAGCTATTGAAATCTCCATTAAACCCTTTTTTCTGCTCTCAAATTCTCCTATTCTCATTCTAGTCCCTGAGACTCCACTAAACAAGTTCCTTTAGAAGCAGATAGCCATTTCCTAGTCCTTTACTTTAAAATCTCTCAGACCATCAACTGTCTGACATTCTTACTACCAACAGCAACAGTTCAAAACCCTTATTATCTCAGATCCTCATAATTTTAGAGCCACTTACGCCTTTCGTCAATCTACCTGGCACACTGCCACCAAATCCTACCCTTCCCTCAGCCCAGCTCAGTCTGTTTACACCTCTCTTGCGCATGCAACAGAAGTTTAACAAAGGGTTGTTGACCCAGTTCAAGAACTCTTTTCTGACTTCACGCCATCATGAGGAGGAAGGATGGGTCCCAAGTGTAACACAGAGCCGAAATATACTTTGAGGATCCAAGAAGGTGAAGGTGTTAAAAACAAACAAACAAACAAAAAACTAAACAATCTAGCATCTTTGGGTATTGAAATTTTAAAGGTTTGGCAATTGGCAAAAAAATCAAAGTAATCCAGAAATCTAGCACAATGCAACTCCACAAAGTTGACATCCAAGGTAGAAAAACGGTAATGTTGGCAAACTCAAAATGTAGAAAATAGCCTGGCATTTTAAAACACTTTATTAGTAGAGTATCATAAACCCATATATGCTAGAAAAAAATGGAGGGAGAAAAAAACTCTATGCGTTAATTTGGCATCAAGCTACTAGTTGTAAAGGAAAGTTTTCTGGACTGTTGACTCAGGCATTCGATAACTGTAAGGAATCTTCATTTGTACTGAAGGCAGCAATAGTCAGGCTGGTCAGAAATCAGACATATTTAAGAGGAACTCCTGTATCTTCTTCCGCTTCAACTCACTATTTCTATGATCATCTTGAAGGCCTGCAAGTTACGGCCTGCCACCTGTTTTTGTAAATAAAGTTTTATGGGAAATAGTCGAGCTCATTCATTTGCCTACTGTCTATGGCTGTTTATATGCTACAGTGAGGGAGTTGAGCTGTTACAATTAACCCCAAAAACCAACCACTTGTCTGTACTGTTACATGTGATGAAATACTTTGTGAGTCCTAATTCTGTTCCAGATGTGAATCTGGGGCTGCTTACCTACTAAAATGTAATTTTAGGCAAAAAGGGTAAATTCAGAGATGTCTATTTGGCTTATAAAAGAAAGAAGTTAAATATTACTCAGTTAAAATAACATGCTTTTTCTACTTCATTCAGGGTAACGTGGGAATTTTTGTTTCATACCAAACATCTCAGCACTTTGTCTATGGCATTAGTGATAGCACTGCAGAACCTCACAGGCTACAAAAACAATTCTGTGTGTGACAGACAAAAACTCAACACTGGATCACAAAGGAACAGAATCCATCTTATCTGGACAAGTGGTTTTAAAAAGTCACCCTACTGAACCATACAGAATTTTTTTTTGAAAACCAGTACAATTACGTAGAATGGATTAATGTCTACTTCTTACAGTTCCTCTATTTAGGATTATAAAAAATGAGAAACAATATAGATTTCCACTGTCACAGAAAAAATTTGAAAACCGTGGCTGTTAAATAATAACAGGTTTTTCTTTTCTCTTGAATAAAACATTCTTTTGCTTATGGGGGAAAATACTAAGAATTATCTCATCATTAAATGATTATAATTTATCACTACAACATTTATCAATTACATGTTAGGAAACAAATGAATTAAAATAAACCTTGAGACAATCTGGACATGTTATAGAATAATCTATAATCCAAGAAAAAGACACCTTATCCTTTTGCCTCATTTTTATTTTAAAATTTATTTTTATCCTTTTTTAAAAAAAAATGGTATGGCCCTTTGTAAGCTGCCCTAATTCTTTTTAAACAGAATGAGACACAAATAACCAAACTAGCAAAGACTGACATAAAAACAAAATTGACAATCTGGCTTCCATTTATTGACAGATAAAACGAGTTAAGGGCAAATATCTTTGAGGAAGCAACCCAATTAAATATTGGTTAGATGCCTGATTTAAAGATAAATAGTAGCCAGGCCCATAAATCGGACAGCATACTTTGAAACTGATTTTTTATTTAACCAGTAGGTAAATTTTTCTAACTAGAATGGTTAAAATTTAAACCAACAAAGAAGTTTTAAGTTTTAATAACATAAAGGAATGCCAAAGAGATGGTCTTGTTCCTCAGAACAAGATATAATCTGCTATAAAAATATTTTGGCCAGCCTGAGCAAGAGCGAGACCTCGTCTCTACTAAAAAAATAGAAAGAAATTAGCTAGACAACTAAAAATATATATAGAAAAAGTTAGCCAGGCATGGTGGCACATGACTGTAGTCCCAGCTACTCGGGAGGCTGAGGCAGGAGGATTGCTTGAGTCCAGGAGTTTGAGGTTGTTGTGAGCTAGGCTGACGCCACAGCATTCTAGCCTGGGCAACACAGTGAGACTCTGCCTCAAAAAAAAAAAAAAAAGAAAAAGAAAATATTTTGGATCTTGAATCAAGGCCAATCACAAATACACAGCTGGCAAGTAACAAAAGATGCAGCCTTTAAACACGGTGGCAAATGGCACTGATTTACTTGGAATGAGTACATGGTACATCATAAAAAGTGACAAAACATGAACATATGAACACAACTTATGTGTTCAGGGAAGAAATAACCTTTTTGTCTCCTGAAATGGGGCTATGGTTTTAGCCACCAGAGGTCACCCTTCCCCAGAGATATAAAAAGCAGGGATTCTGCAGCACTTGTCACTCACTGTGTATTTGTTAAAGGGATACAATTAAAAAATACATGTGTTGGCAACATTCTTCTCTTTCCTCACCTAAAACACATCTGAGGATGGATCTCCTCCCCGCTTTTGCTGACACACCGGTAATGGGGAACAGCCTGAGGGACTGAAGCTTTCTCCAAGACAGAGTTGAGTCAAATCACTGAGGGGTTGGGGAGAGGATGCAGCTCTCAGAAGAAGAGAGATTTTTGAAACGGTACCATGCTAATGAGGGACAAAGGACAGACCTGCAAGAGGATTCCAGAATTGTTACTGTTTTATCAATATAACCATTCCTAGACATTCTTCAGCTAAATACTGCAATAAAATTTTATATATATTTTTTTAATTAGTTTTGCATGTCAAACTTAAGTTTTGCCAACAAATTTGGCTTTGGAAAAAATGCAAATTAGTCAGGGCTCCGTCAATGTTCAACGTATATATTTACAATCAAATTGGAGAGAAAGAGATCCTTAATCCATCACAGTGCCGTGCACAAATACTCTCAATAAACACTCCTCCTCCTCACCCCACTTTACAAGAAGAAGCTGACAATCAACCCTATTAGTTACGGGAGGGCACAATTCTATTTATTGCCACTTACTTGTAACTACAAGTGGGGTAAAATTCAAGGATTAGAGTGGTTATCAATAATTTCATGTATTTGTCCAAGGGACAATTCAGCATAGACACTTTAGATTACCAAGAGATTAAAACCTTCCAAAACACACTATTTCTTATTCCATGAAGCACCAAAGGAAATCCAAAGAAAAGGGTATTCGGTATCCCAGCAGAAGTCCCTAGCAGCTTGTGAAATACTTATTTAGAATACAATGTTTTGTATTCCAACATACTGCCAAATAAGGTGGTTGCATATCACTCTATCTTTTGGACAACTAACAACTTTCTTTTCCAACTACAAAGACAAAATATGTCCATTACAGAATATTCAGAAGATGGTAAATGCTTTGAGAAAATAAAATCACCTATAATCCCACAGAATATGGGAAAGAGAATGAAGTTCTAAAATATTTTAAAAACACATAAGACAGGCCAGGCGCAGTGGCTCATGCCTGTAATCCTAGCACTCTGGTAGACCCAGGCGGGCGGATTGCTCGAGGTCAGGAGTTCGAAACCAGCCTGAGCAAGAGCGAGACCCTGTCCCTACTATAAATAGAAATAAATTAATTGGACAACTAATATATATAGAAAAAATTAGCCGGGCATGGTGGCGCATGCCTGTAGTCTCAGCTACTCGGGAGGCTGAGGCAGCAGGATTGCTTGAGCCCAGGAGTTTGAGGTTGCTGTGAGCTAGGCTGACGACACGGCACTCACTCTAGCCTGGGCAACAAAGCAAGACTCTGTCTCAAAAAAAACAAAAACAAAAACAAAAACAAAACCCATAAAATATTAAATTTGCACATGGTTTCAAATACCTTTAAATTATTATTCATCTACATTCATTTCCCAATCAATCATAATACCTCCTCCTCTTTAGCACGGGTGGGCCATGTGTCCTACTGGTTATACCCTCCCTGGAGCATCTGTACTGCAGGCCACTGCTATACCTGCTCTTTTGTCCTGACTTCTATGTCCTACTTTCCACGGCTTCTCGCGCCTCTGGAGATACTCCCCCCTCCAGTGTCCTGGGCTGTTACTTCTCAGGCTAGCACTGACTACTGGATTTCTGGCTTCATCCTTTACGGTTCTTATTCTACCCTCCCCCTAGGTCACCAAAGTCACTCTCATGGTATCAACTACTAGCTCCAGGTTGATGTGTCTAACACATAATAGGTGCTTAAAAAACTGTTCAGTTTTGTTAATGGCTTAATGATCGATGACTTTCAAATCTAATCTCCAGGAAGTTCTCAGCTCTGTGGCCAGAGCCACAGGGCATTAGCCTCTTATTCACCACAGGTGAGACTGGTAACTGGTTACCACAGAAGTAGGTCAAAGGCAGTGAATCATAAAAACATGATGAATAAGTATTTTATATGTTAAATTTTAACAAAATAAATTCCCATTTATCTGCCAATATTTTTAGAGTCAAAGCCTTCTCTTTAAGGGCCTGCTGACCCTTCAGTGTTTTTCTTGCCTAAGTCACACTTACAGGCCAGACCTGGTGGCTCACGCCTGTAATCCTAGCATTCTGGGAGGCCGAGGCGAGCGGATTGCTTGGGGTCAGGAGTTCGAAACCAGCCTGAGCGAAACCCCGTCTCTACTAAAAATAGAAATTAATTGACCAACTGAAAATATATATACAAAAAATTAGCCGGGCATGGTGGCGCATGCCTGTAGTCCCAGCTACTCGAGAGGCTAAGGCAGTAGGATCAGTTGAGCCCAGGAGTTTGAGGTTGCTGTGAGCTAGGCTGACACCAGGGCACTCACTCTAGCCTGGGCAACAGAGTAAGACTCTGTCTCAAAATAAATAAATAAATCACACTTACAGTAAATTAATCTGTGCTATCTAGTTTCTGTATGCTTGTTTAACAGCTTTATTGAGATACCACTAACATGTCATACAATTCACCTATTTAAGGTATACACCTTGATAGTTTTTAATATGGTCACAAAATTGTGCAAACATCACCACAGCCACTTTTGGAACATTCTCATTACCCAGTAAGAAACCTCATACCCATTCACACTCTCTCCCCACGTCCCATCAAAGCCCCAGCCACAGGCAATCATTAATCTCCTTTCCGTCTCCGTGGATTTGCCTACTCTGGATGTTTCATATAAATGAAATCATACACACGTGGCCAAGGTTCATCTGTGTTGCAGCAAATATCAGTACTTCATCCCTTTTTATTGCCAAATAATATTTCATTATTAATGAAATTAACAATGTCACATGAAATATCCACGTTATCATTAAATGTGGACACACCACATTTTATTCATCTATTCAGGACATCTGGGTTGTTTCTACCTTTTGGCTATTATGAATAATGCTGCTATGAACATTCATGTACAACTTTTTGCATGGATATATATTTTAACTTCACTTGTGTATACACTTAGGAAAACTGCTAGGTCACATGATAACTCTATGTTTAACATTTTGAGGAACTGCCACACTGTTCTCAAAGTGGCTGTATTATTTTACATTCCCACCAACAGCGTATGAGGGTTCCCATTTCTTTACAGTCTAACACTTGTTGTTATCTGCCAACTTAGTGGGTATAAAGTTGTATCTCATCTTTGTTTTGAAGAAATGTCTATTCAGATCCTTTGCCTGTTTTCTAATTTCTAATTGGGCTGTTTGTCCTTATTACTAGTGAGTTGTAAGAGTTCTCAGACTGTAAGCCCTTTATCAAATAAATTACTTGCCAGTATTTTCTCACATTACACAAAGGTTGTCTTTTCACCGTTTGATGGTATCATTTGAAACACAAGTTTTTAATTTTGATGATCTCCAGTTTACCTAATTTTTTATTTTATTGCTTGTGTTTCTGGTGTCATATCTAAGGAACCACTTCTAATTCAGGGTCAAAAGGATTTATACCTAAGTTTAATTCTTAGAGTTTTATAGTTTTACTTCTTACATTAATAGTCTTTGATCTATTTAGGTTAATTTTTATATATGGTATAGATAAAGCGTCAACTTCATTCTTTCGCATGTAGACATCCACTGGATCCATGACTAGGTTTTTTCCTTTATTTCTGTCTTCTTTAATTTCTTTCAACAATGTTCTATAGTTTTCAGTGTATAACCTTTGTGATTCTTTTGTGAAATTTATTCCTAAGCATTTTATTCTTTTTGCTACTACTATAAATGGAAATATTTTCTTTACTTCACTTTTTCCTTGTTCACTGCTAGTGCATAGAAATACAACTGATTTTTGTATTCTGATCTTGTATCCAAGCAACCTTTCTTTCCAATCTGGATGCCTCTTATCTCATTTTATTGCCTAATTGTCCTGGCTAGAACCTCCAGCACAATCAATAGAAGTAACAAGGGTGGAACTCCGTGTCTTCTTTCTGATCTTAAGGGGATAAAGCATTCAATCTTTTACCACTAAGTAAGATGTTAGCTGTTTTTCTTAGATGCCATTTATCAGGTTGACAAGTACCCTTCTATTCCTAGCTTGTGGAGTGTTTTTATCACGAAGGGCTGTTGAATTTTGTCAATGTCTTTTCTGCATTTATGAAATGGTCATGTAGTTTGTGTCCTTCATTCTATTGATATGGTGTATCAGACTGACTTATTTTGGTATGTTGAACCAATCTTGGGTTCCTAGGATAAATCCTACTTGACAGTAATGTACAATCATTTTTATATGCCACTGGATTTGGTGTGCAAGTGTTTTGTGGAAGATTTTTGCATCTGTATTCAGAAAAACAATTGCTGGGTAGCTTTCTTGTAATGTCTCTGTCCGGTTTTGGTATCAGGGTAAATTCTGGCCACACAGAATGAGCTAGGAAGTGTGCTCTCCTCTTCTATTTTTAGAAGAATATGTGAAGAATTGGTATTAATTCTTCCTAAAATGTATGATAGAACTTACCAATGAAGTCATCTGGACATGAGCTCTTTTTGTATTTATTCCAATGACATATAGTAACGTTATTCCAGTAAAAGTCTATCTCCTCTTCCCAGTTTTTGTGTCTTTATTGTTTTATATATCTACAAATTTTACAAACCCAATAATACACTGTTATAATTAAACACTTTATAGAATTTTATGACTATGAAATGAGCTCAGTAAGAATAGCAAGTACATAGAGAGAATTTGGTATATTAATCTTATTTACCATTTCTGTTTCTCTTCATTTCTTCCTGTGGCTTTATCATCTAGTATAATTTCCTTATTCTGATACAACTTTGCATCCGCCAATCTCCTTTAAGTTGGTAGTATGAAATATATTACATTTCTATCTCTAGAAAACCCAAAATACAATTATATACATATTATTTTATGCAGTTTCTTTTTAAAACAGTTACTAGAAAAAAACAAACAAATGTGCATCTATACTATGTTTCATAATTACCTTTAGCAGTGCTCCTTGTTTTTTAATGGAAATTCAAATTACGTCTGGGGTCACTTACTTCTAGCCTGAAGAACTTCCTTTAGTATTTCTTACAAGGTGGATCTGTTAGCAACAAATTCTCTCAAGTTTAGTTAATCTGGAAACGTCTTTCTTTCGCATAAAATTCTTATTTGAAAATGCCTTCTTAGCTTTTTGAATATGTCATCCACTGACTTCTGACCGTCACTGCTTCTGATGCGAAGTCAGCTGTTAATCTTATTGGGATTTCCTTGCAAGTAACAAGTCTTTTGCTATTGCTGCTTTTAAGATTTGCTCTTTGTCTTTCAGCATTTTTACTATGACATGTTTGGGTCTCTTTGTGTTTATTATACTTGAAATTTGTTGAGCTTTGTAGATTTGTAGATTAACATTTTCCATCAATTTGCAAAATTTCCAGCTGTTAAATTGTTGGCTGATTGCTCTATTGTTTTCAACAATGCTCTGGGCATAACTTGCTCCACAGTCTCATCCAATTAAATTGGGGAGGGGGTGTAGGGGGAGGAGGAGGTAGTACTATTTGGCCAGTCTTTGAGGTTTGTTCTGACCTCAGGAGAGATCTCCTTAGCTACTCCTCTGATTCTCTTTTGTGAACTAGCTGGCCTATGGTTTAGCTTGTTGCTCTTAAAAGGAGCTAGCAGTCACCTCTTATTTGTTTACTACCAAAGTCTCCATTATTTTTGAAAGCATCCTTAGGCTTGAATTTCCCTACATTGTGTTTCAAATAAAATCAGTTCCTTTGGGGAGCATTTTGGAGCTCTCTGTTCTTATGGAATGCCTCTCTCATTGGCCAAAATCTCTGTGCCACTGCTTTGGAGACTTGGTAGGGGTAGTAGCCTCTGGTATTCTTAGCTTTTGCCAGTGTCAAACTTCTGCCTTAAAAGTGAGGATAGTTGGGGCCCCAGTATTCTAGACTTGCTACACCTAGGGTAGAGCCCTCTGAAATATGAGTAGGGGCTAGGTGGAGGAAGGGGACCCCTGACCTCTTTGCTTCTCACAAAGAATATAGGCTCTGTACTGAAGCTGCAGAGGATGAGAAATGCTCATAGTCAGACTTCCCAGTGGCATACAGTATCCCTTCCTGGGATCTAAAAGGAGAGGAACCCTGTCTTCTTAGCCACATCTATTGGGAGTAAAACTTGTGTCATGCTGAGCTGGGAAGAGTGATGGAAGGAGGGAGCATGTCTTAGTGCATTTTGTGCTTCTAAATCAGAACACCTGGGAGACTGGGTGATTTACAACAAACAGCAATTTATTGGTTCACAGTTATGGAGGCTGAGAAGCACAAGATCAAGGCACTAGTATCTGGCAAGGGCCCTACTGCTGTGTCATCATGTGGCAGAAGGCAGAAGGGCAGGGAGGCAAATCAATACCACACTTCATACGGTCTCACCTCTTAATACTGTTACAATGGCAATTAAATTTCAACATGAGTTTGGGAGAGAACAAACATTCAAACCATGGCATAGCTCAAGTGCAGGACTCGCTATTCTTACCAAGTTTTAGATTTTGTTAAATATATGTTTTTCCCTTGTTATATGCCCATAGGACAATTTCCACTCGCTTTAATTCCTTTAAAAAAAATCATTTTCACCAATTATGCAGTAGGTCTATTCTGTGGAGCGTCTCATGTTTCCATTCTCAAAGTGGAGACCCAGTTTCTATATTTTAAGCGCAGAAAGAGGGTAAAGCTTTTTGAAGTAATCAGAGTGAAGAACTGGCCTAGATGTTCGAATTTTATTCCAATATTTATTATAAAAAATGAATTATACTCTACATTTAGAATGTGCTAGGCACTGTCTTGAGTGCTTAGAAAATATTAATATATTTAGTCCTCCATAAGGTAGGTAGATTGTTTTATTATCCTCATTCTGTAGATGAGAACAGAGGCTCAGAAAGCTTTAGAAATCTGCTCAGATCACACAGCTAAGTGGAAAAGCAAAAGGTTTAAATAAAAGCAAACTGGCTCTAAAGGCTGTATTTTTTTTTTCTAGAAATAGATACTTAAAATTTGGTTCATAAGTTTTCATCCTGTTTTTACTTAGTATTATATGGTAGTCATTTTTTTAAACCTTAAATAGTATTTAAAAATAGTTTCTAATGGTTACATAATTTTGTTCCATATTTCCAACTTACTTCACATCTTACTGTCACCTCACCATCACTGAAAACAGGATTCTCTTTTTAAATAAAATATTGTCAATCTCTTATGGTTGGTTTATTTTATATTTATTAATACGTTCTATTTTTACACATTTCATTACTAAGTGATTATTTAGTTTCCTAGAGCTGATGTAACAAACTATCACAAAATAAGGTGCATAAAACAACAAAAATTTTCCTGTCACAGCTCTGAGGGCCAAAAGTCCAAGATCAGTTGCACTGAGCAGAAATTAAAGTGTTAGCAGGACCATCCTCTCCCCAACAGTTTTAGAAGAGAACCCTTTCCTGGCTGCTTCAAGATTTTGGTGGCTTCAGGTGTTTCTTAGCTTGTGACTGTGTCATTCCAGTCTATGCCTCCTCCTTCATGGTCCAACTGCCTCATCATCTTCTGTCTCAAAAACTCCCTCTGCCTCTCTAAGCATAGACATGACAGCATTAGGGTCCACCAAGATAATATAGGATATGCTCTTCATCTCAAGATCTTTAATTGATTTATTTTGCCGTATAATATTTACTCTTTCGCCATATAAGGCAGTAAGAATATACTTGAGATGTACACCAAATGTGATCCTCATATTCATTTTCTTCCTTTTACATCTCAGACAAATGCCATTAACCTGCAAATTTTAAGCTGCAGCCCTGAAGCACCTCCAGAGACACAGTTTAAAAACCATTATCAATCAACGAATATCCAGAAAAATAAATTTCCCCTTATAAGAGAATTATCTAAGTCACAGTTAAAAATATGGTGTTAAAATCTAAGTAGTACAAGGCCGGGCACAGTGGCTCACACCTGTAATCCCAGCACTCTGGGAGGCCGAGGCGGGCGGATTGCTCCAGGTCAGGAGTTCGAAACCAGCCTGAGCAAGAACAAGACCCCGTCTCTACTATAAATAGAAATAAATTAATTGGCCAACCAATATATATAGAAAAAATTAGCCGGGCATGGTGGCGCATGCCTGTAGTCCCAGCTACTCGGGAGGCTGAGGCAGGAGGACTGCTTTGAGGTTGCTGTGAGCTAGGCTGACACCATGGCACTCACTCTAGCCTGGGCAACAAAGTAAAATTCTGTCTCAAAAAAAAAAAATCTAAGTAGTACCTTTGTACCTAATCCAAACATTCCTTTAAAAGAAAAATAACACAGTGTCCTTCTGCAAAATGATAAAATCTCTTTCTACAACTAGGAATACTTTTAAAATTCAAGATTTCTTTTAAACTCAATTTAGTTATAAATACACACACATAGTCTCAAACTTTCACATAAGCCTATGCATGAAGAATATTTATGCTATTTAGTCTGTTTGGGGAGACATAAGAAATTTAGGTTTGGCTGCATCAAAGCCATTTCTAAGACTTATGGCTATAATGTAATGAGACCACATTTTTCTTTAACATATAATTTCACACTTTTGCATACAGATGTGTGCTGTACCTTTTGAGGCAGGGTATTTGGTTAAATATATACTTATTAATTTTTTGCTACTTCTTAAAATATATTTGAGCTCCTCTTTTAGCAATTTCTTCTATTATCAGTTTATTACAGCCACTAAGAAGTCCTATTTTAAATGGTCATACTTTCTTTAAAAATAGCATTCCTAAACTCACGCATAAGCATTGGCTGAACTTAAGACAGTCACCTCTTTTTTTTTTTTTTTTTTATAAAAAGCAAGCTTATCCTACCTATGATCTGTTTTTGTTATTCCTAAGGTTATTGTGAAAGAAGATACCACAATAGAGTACATGCTGCCCAATTCTAGTGAGCAATCACCAATGCTGTCTACAACCAATTGGGTCAAGCAGATCTACTGGTCATACTGGAGACACTCGTCAACAGACAGTTATGACCACCCCATAATAACCTGAGCGGACCTATTCTCCAGTTGCCTTTGCATAATCTGTCCCATGCCACCTAAGACCTAGAAGACCTCCTCTAAATGCCTACTTGATTAAAGGACAACCCACCACTTCACCACTATGGCCACGCCAAAACAGGTGGAAGCCAACAGTCTCACTTAGCCATGAGAATCAGATTCGCCAGAATTTAGTCCAGCTTTTGAGAAGAGAAAGGCTTTTTAGGCAAATTTGCACGTACTGACTCAAGCCACTCGAGAAGTAGTTACTCTAAATAACTTAACTGATTGCCAAGAGGCCAAAAGTCTGGTGCCGGATGGAATTTGACAGTGGAATCAAAGACTGTTCTGGTGGGCATGTCACTGTCTCTGGTTTGGCCCAGTATTCATCCAATGCCATCTTTCGTCTGAGAGTGGCATGGTACAACAAGAACAACACAGGATCACCTTACATTGTTATGTAGGGAACCCCCTTCTGCTGGTTCTCTCAACTATGTAATTTGTGGTCATTTTTAAGTTTTAAATATCTAAGTTTTAAGTGTTCGGTTTTTCTTACAACTTTATCATCCTCTAAGAAATTAAAATCACATCCTCTGTTTGGCTACTAGTGCTTTACTAGTAGCCAAAGGATCCACCTTTGGCTTTATGAAATGTTCTTGTTTTTAGGTTTTGTTTTGTTTAGCACATGCATTTTATTTCTGTTTGTCATTAAGAAATGTTAAAGTGACATGTTATAAAATTTCAGTAAGGTTATGTAAATGGCAAGAATTTTTAAATTTGAAAAGTGGGTTTGGCCAGGAGCAGTGGATCACACCTGTAAACCTAGTACGGAGGCCGAGGTGAGAGGATCGCTCAAGGTCAGGAGTTCGAGACCACAGGTCAGAAGTTCGAGAGCAGCCTGAGCAAGAGTGAGATCCATCTCTACTAAAAATAGAAAGAAATTATCTGGACAACTAAAAATATATAAAGGAAAAATTAGCCGGGCATGGTGGGGCATGCCTGTAGTCCCAGCTATAGGCATGGGAGGCTAAGGCAGGAGGATTGCTTGAGCCCAGGAGTCTGAGGTTGCTGTGAGCTAGGCTGACGCCATGGCACTCTAGCCCTGGCAACACAGCCAGACTCTGTCTCAAAAAATAAATAAAAAGTGGGTTTGTTAAAAAAATAAATAACAAGGTTCTACAGCTATTTCCAAATTATTTTAGGAATAAAGTCTTCATAGGCAGCTGCTTGGTCACCTGTGTAGCATTAATGTTTATATTCAAATGGATATGGCTAAGAAACATAATGAAATGAAGCAATCCTTTTTTAAATATGTAAACAAAAACTGGCTTTTATAGTGACACAGAAATTCTCAAATACTTAAAACTTCATGTTCTCAAGACTACAGATGTGCTCCAATTAAAAGGTATTAACAAATTTTATTAGAAGTCAAATAAACAAGTATGTCTAACCATTCAATGTCTTACAGACATTTCGGTAGAAGTGAAGTCAACCTATCTCACTATCATAGCCCATGGGAAAGGGAAGGTTTTCTTCATCATGAAAGATCTCTTAGGTTGCACTGGCCATTAATGATTGCCTCTCAGGTCCAACTTCATCCTTTCTGTCAGTTCTATAAAAATGGATCTGGGCTCTTGAATATTTTTTCTTGGATGGGCTCTTGAATATTTTTTCTTGGATAGTCATGCCATGTGACATTTTGTCAAGAGAAGGCACTGGAGAGATACTAGAGAGAGCAAGAGGGCAGAGTTTTGCTTCCTGGAGTGCTTGTTCTGCACTCCTGTGGCATGGGTGGCTTCCTCAGTGTGCAGGTGCTGCAGCAAATGAGTTTCTCCAGCGCCCAGCTCTGCAGCGTAGAAAAGCCAGCAGCAACCAATCAGCAAGTTCCCTGAGTATCCATCTTGGGTGGATTTTTAGTGGAGTGCCTCTGGAAAGACACCTACCCAGTAAGGTGGGCTGCTGGTAACTTCCATCAACAAGGCACTGCAGTGACTTCCCTGCTGTCCAGTGAGCCATAGCTAGGCCCTCTCTGACATGAACTGGATCTCAGTCCCAGGGGGCCTCTTCTTCAGGCATTCTGTCTCAGCCTTAGTAGTAGCTGCTATTAAGATCATATTGTGGCTGGGTGTGGTGGCTCACGCCTGTAATCCTAGCACTCTGGGAGGCTGAGGCGGGTGGATTACTTGAGGTCAGGAGTTCGAAACCAGCCTGAGCAAGAGTGAGACCCCATCTCTACTATAAATAGAAATAAATTAATTGGCCGACTAATATATATATAGAAAAAATTAACCGGGCATGGTGGCACATGCCTGTAGTCCCAGCTATTCGGGAGGCTGAGGCAGGAGGATTGCTTAAACCCAGGAGTTTGAGGTTGCTGTGAGCTAGGCTAATGCCATGGCACTCACTCTAGCCTGGGCAACAAAGTGAGATTCTGTCTCAAAAAAAAAAAAAAAGAAAAAAAAGAAAAAAAAAGATCATATTGTATAATATTATATCTGCTAGCCCTATATTCTTTAGAGTTCTCTTTACCTCTTACCTATCAATCTCTAACTTCCAATCCCCTGTTATATTTATAGTCCTTTATATTAAATTTTCCCTGTGGTTTCTCTCTCCTGACTGAAACTAAATTGATACATTAATTCAAATCTAGCAAATGAATATGCAACAGAAAGCACTGTTTTCTGACTTTTCCTTGTGTATTTTAGGGTAAATATCCCTACTAACAATTAATAATACTAATATAGAGACAAAAACAACCAAAAAAAATTTTAAAACATCTTAGTTAGTATTGCTATATAGGTTTTTATTCCTATATGAAAAACCAAAGAAAAACAAATAAGAATGTTTCCTCATTTAATATTCATCCATAGGAAAAAAATTCCAGTTGAAACTACTAAAAACATTAAGCAAATACATTCATGGAAAAAAAAATACCTGCCTAGCTTATGCACCAGCAGAGAAGTAAAAAAATTAGGTCAATTTTACAAACCACTAGAAATGAAAACAAGGAAGTTCTAAACTAATGAATGAGCTTCAGAGAATATTTTCCATTATCCTGTCTTGTTAATGTGAGTAAAAAATTACATAAATGAACATCTATACAATAGTATACAAATCAGACATTATACATGAAAAAATGGAAGAAAATATTTTCACATCTTATTAAATAGATTAACCATGACAACTGCCAGCAAAACGTTATATAAACAACTTAAAACTCTGAAAGAAGATTTTGTTAATTTTTAGAAATTTTATATTTTATAATTACATACAAATAATTTGCCCATTCAATATAAAACCTACACAGAACTTTGCAATTGATAAAGCTCTTTCTCATAGATCCTTACATGTAGATAACAATATCAACAAAAGACTCCTCCCCTTCCCACTGCAGATCCCAAACTATTACGTTCCAGAATAGATAGCAAAGATATGCAGATTAATTAAGGTAACAGAAAGAAAAAATATGGATGGGGGGGCTACAGTTGAAGATTACTGGAAGATCTTAAAATCTCAGGCCAGGGAGAAGCTAATTTATGGACTACCATACTTATGGACTACTATAATAAACAAAGCAAAAAAAGCAAAGCAAAGTACTGATTTTAGAACCAAGGAGATTCATTAGATAATCCAAAAACAAAATGAAACAAATACTCACCCAACAAATAAAAAACAAACAAACAAACAAAAAACCCAACCCCACAACATCCCTTAATAACTTCCTGATTCTTAAAAATTTTAAACAAACAGAAATGAATGAATTTCCCCCATGTTTCAAGGGAAGATAAGCTCTTCCTGCCTCTAGTTAAACAAACTCTAGGTTAAAGGTTCTGGCTCTCCAATTTTAGAGAATATGACTGCTTGACAGGCAAAATACAGGTTGAAAATAAAGATAATTAGTGATTTGGTAACAAATTATAAACTCCAAACGGCCACAAGCACTTGAAAGTAACCGTGAGTCAGAGTTAGTGGGGTCTGTGATCGCAGAGTACAGAGATGAATCCTCTTCTGTTTTTAGAGTATGTATACCCAGGACCTTATCAATAAAGAAAAAAGAGAAATGGTATTTTTGAGGACAGGCAGAGCAAAATGGAAGAAACCCTACTAATAAGTTATTTTCCTTAATTTCATTTATTTTTCCAAAGTACATCCAAATCAGCATTTTTAACAACCCTATTATATACTGTCTAACTTTAGGTATTACATGTTTTCTTCTTACAACATCACTACAAAAATAAGTAGGGATACTTTCCATTTCTTCGCAAACTGAGATAAGTAATTTACAGAATAATCTTACTTAACTTTAAAGATACGCACAAAAAAGATAATCAGTTTTCCATAGCCTCGCACATTAATCTGCATTAAACTTCAATCACTTTGCTGGTCGGGTGGTCTATCAATGGAAATATATTTTGATATAAATTATTTTATATTTCTCAGGTCTGTGTCTTAGATTTCAGAGGACAAAACTAAAGAGTATTATAGAAATGTAAACACTAAGCAGCAGGCAGGAACGACAATTTATTGTTGTCGGTATTACTGGTCTTTGGCTCTAACCCTGAGCCCTGTGTCAAGGTGCTCTTCCATAATCCTTCCGTGGGTGTAGCCCCTTACATCAAGGGATCAGAAGAGAGAATGAAACATCTACTTGACTATATATGGAATTTTTAAAATGCTGTTTTCAATTTAAGTACTAGTAAGTTCTCAAAGGAAAATGGAGTAAAAAAACCCAAAAAGCTATAATTCTAATCCTAACAAGTTTTTACTTCCACAATTACAGCTATAACACAGAGTTTTAAATTCAATTCTTAAAGAATTAGTATTTTGATCTATAATTAGAATTTAATGAAGACTTCACAGCCAATTTCTGCTGATTGTATAAAATAAAGATAATAATCTCATCATAACAAACTAAGTATTGTCAGAATTTGTTTATTTCAAATATCCACTTGAAAGAATTTTCATATAAATACATATTATACATCAGTAATCAACTTGACTTAATTTTTTTACATGCAGATGACTTTTACATGCTATTATTAATAAAAATGGAAATGACCTGTATTAAATTCAATTTTCTACACCAATCAAGACTTATGTAGGAAAATGCTGAATGTTTATTCTTTCTATAAAATAAATCAATAATTTATATTATTTATTATTTCCCCAAAAACATATTGGCCCAAATTCAACACACCACTGGAATTTGGGACAAAGTGAATACAGACACTTAGAGCCAAGGACAGCCACGTATGTTTTTATCTTGCCTGCCAAGCCTAATGGTCTGACAACAGATGCCAGGAATGTGATGCTTAAAAGGACCATCAGGCTCAGCATGAATACCATGATCAATCAATTATGTCTGCCATAGTTGTAGGTAACATACACATGACACATTTTACTACACCCAGTATGGAAGTTGTCAGTTAAGCACACATCTGACAGCCCTGGGTTCCAATTCTGGCCCTACTACCTATTAGCCATATGATTTCAGACAAATTACTAGTTTCCTTGGCTCTAAAATAGGAATAAAAATCCTTATAGGCCAGTCAGGGTGGCTGACGCCTGTAATCCTAGAACTCTGGGAGGCCAAGGTGAGAGGATCGCTCAAGGTCAGGAGTTCTAAACCAGCCTGAGCAAGAGTGAGAGCCTGTCTCTACTAAAAATAGAAAGAAATTAATTGGCCAACTAAAAACATATATAGAAAAAATTAGGCGGGCATGGTGGCGCATGCCTGTAGTCCCAGCTACTCGGGAGGCTGAGGCAGGAGGATTGCTGGAGCCCAGGAGTTTGAGGTTGCAGTGAGCTAGGCTGATGCCATGGCACTCTAGCCCGGGCAACAGAGTGAGACTCTGTTTCAAAAAATAAAAAATAAAGAATCCTTAGATTTGTCAGAACTGAGTAACAATGAACATGAACACTTAAAACAGAACCTGCGTGTAGTACTTAATAAATAATAGTCACTGTTAGTACTACTACAGGAGTTTGAGTTTTTCAACACTAATTACAGACTGATCACTGAATCTGATATTGGAACAGGCGGGTCCATGCTGATATCAGCGGAGCAAGCGAGCTCTCGCTCAGCAAGTCACTGCACATATGGTGCCAGCCAGCTGTGGCTGCATCTGCTGAGCAGAGGCACTGGCAGTTCAAGCAAGGGCACAGGAACACAACTTCACAAAGCAAGAAAGGTCCACGCTCTCATATTCCTCAAATCAATGCTCCAGGCCTGAGTTTGGCCACGAAATACAGAAATGTGCCATTGTCTCTGATGGGGTTTAGAAAAACACTGGTTACAAAAATAGAACTATTTTATTCTTCCCAGGGCTGCTCACCTACCTACTAAGTATAGGATAAAAACTGGCAATTACGCTTTTCTAAGAATTTCAGGAAGAGTCTTAATGTGGGCCTAGTCAACACTAGCCACAGTAAAAGAAACAGGACTTCCATCAACATGAAACTTACTTTAATGATAAAGTATACACATATTGGAAAAACATTTTTAAAAACTTAAACCTAGTTAGAAAAGGCTTATGATATATAACAATAAGAATAAACAATATAGGTAAAGGGAAACAAGTCCTTTTATTATAAAAAGTAAAGTCTTCAACAGTTAACAAGTATGAAACCTTAAGATATTAAATTATAACAACTCCAGGATTATGATTTCTAATGAACAGGCCTGGCTACTGCTCCTACAGCTATTACTATGATTTTATCGAGCCTGAGTGAATTTGATGGGAAAGCAGTAAAATGGGAAGGACACACAGGATTTAAAGAGTCAGCAGACCTGGGTTCACTGATTACTTTACCAGTGTAACCCTGAACTCCCTTGGTAAGAATATTTTTCTCAGCGGTTTGCTGTGAGCATCAAACTAGAGTCGCCTATTTTAAAGCATCTTATAAACTCTAAAGTGCTTTCCCACCGGGGGCGGCCGTCAGTAGAGAAGCCACATTTTCCTGTGGGTTTATAAAACAGACTTGGATTATTAGAAACGAGAGAAAAGCCGGCAGGGCAGCCCTGTGGGCACCACACAACAAGAACTCTGCCTTTCTACTGCTCAGAGCTGCCAACCTCCCCGGGGACAAAGCCCATGATGACAGAGACACCTGCGGAAAACATGCTGCTGACTACATGGAAAACCTGGCCAGTTTTTTTATTCTGGGAGATACACTTTCCTTCACTTTGATCCTATAAATTTGAGTGTTAAAAACAGAGCAAGAAGATGGAATACACTACACAGCTCATAAAAATGGGGAAAAAAAAACCATTATGGCTACAGAACGCCTGAGAAAAAACAAATCTGGATACTAATCATTGGTTTCCACATATTTTAGAAAACTCAACTCATGTAATTAGCAATGATATAAGTAACATATGAGCACAGTTATGTTTGGGTGGCAGAAGTGATACAATGGTATGAGGCTGGATGGGAAGACGATGTCCATTCCTCCTTTGGAAACACAGGCAGCTGTTGACAGCCACTGAAAAAGGCTAAATAAATAATGACAGTTCACACGACTAACACTCAAAGATTCATTGCCGGTTACGATGCTATTTGAGAAGAAAAAAAAAACCAGAGATTTGTATTTTTTTTTCACTTTTTAAATATTAAACGCCTGGCAGCTTTTGTTATAGTCGTTTGTTAAATGCTTATTTTATGCCAGGCACTGTTCTAAGTGGTTGGAATGTATCAATTTATTTAATTCTCATAATAATCCTATGACGTTGTTGTTCCCAGTTTTCAGAATAGAAAATGACAGCACAGAGCAGTTACAAAACTTATCCAAGATCACATACCTCATTCAATAGAGAAAAAGCCAAGACTTCAATCCAGGGATTTTGGAACCAGAGCCTTAACTACTATATACTCTACTATCTAATAAAATAAATAAATAAGCAGAATACACACTGTGCCTAATTGTTTCAGAAAGCATTTATGAAAGGCCTACTGCGTGCTATGCACATGATGTGCATATGATAACGAAAGCTTTAAAGACGCTAGATTTGAAATGAAGCTCATGGGGTCAGTGTCTTAATCTATTTGAGCCGGTATAAAAAAATACCATAAACTGGGTAGCTTATAAACAACAGAAATTTATTTCTCACTGTTCTGGAGGCTGGTAAGTCCATGAGTAAGGCACCGTCAGATTCCGCGTCTAGTGAGTGCCCGCTTTCTGGGTAGCAGGTGGCAACAGCTCTGTCCTCCAGCTCTGTCCTCGCATGGAGGAAGGGCAGGGCAGCCCTGTGGGGTCTCTTTTATGAGGACACCAATCCCACCATGAGGGCTCAGCTGCCTGACCCCTCATAACTTAATCACCTCCCACCTTCTAATCACATTGGTGATTAGGTTTCAACACATGAATTTTGAGGGGACACAAACATTCAGACTAGAGCAGTCTCGATTAATTCACAATGCCAAAAGTCATCATCTTTACCTGGCTCAGGTGTTTGTGGGACTGGAGGCACAGAGGGGGAAGGCCTAGAAGAGTATTCTGCCACTATTAAAAATAACATTGCTCACTGGGAAGAGGAAAGCTCTTCTGGGAGACATTTGGCTAATCTCTTTGGAAAATAAGTTCTGAGGAAATTCTCAAAGGGGACTGATTATGCAACACTGGCTCGAGTCAGGACCTACTATTTTGGATGGGGATTTCTCTCCATGGACACATGGCTGACTCAGTTTTTAGACATAGCTGGGGCTAACACAAACCAAAACAGCATCAGGCTTTATCCCAAAGAAAGTGCAATACAAACTTCTGTCTGGGGAATTCTTTTCTAGATGTTGTAGATGTTATTGCAAGGGTTCCTTGGTTTCTAAGGTATGAAGATGGACAATTCTTCAAGAGGGCCTCAAGAGATCTTTCTTAGAGCTACAATGGGCAGAGCCTAAGGACTCACAAGGTGAGTGACACCTATCACGTTTGGGTTCCAAGGAAGGAAAGACAGAATGGTACCAGAGCCCTTACAACACTTAAAAATGACAAATATACTTGGTCGGGAAAGGGCTGTTTCTATTCCAGTCTTTGTGACCAGGTTTGACCCTAACTAGTCTTCTTTCTACCCTCCAGTTCCCTGTATCCTGCACCTTGGGTCTCTAAAACTCTCTCAGGTTGCCCCTTGGTCATGCAAAGGCCCAGGAACCAATCATTTCCTGCTCCCTCTCATTGCTAACAAGAGAATTGCCAGCCAGGTGTGGTGGCTCACACCTGTAATCCCAGCATTTTGGGAGGCTGAGGTGGGAAGATTGCTTGAGCCCAGGCATTTGAGACCAGCCTGGGCAACATATCAAGACCTCGTCTCTATAAAGAACAGAAAAAAATTAGCTGGGTGTGGTGGCACGCATCTGTAGTCCCAGCTACTTGGGAAGTAAAGGCAGGAGTATCGTTTGAGCCAAGTAATTCAAGGCTGCATCGAGCTATGATCATGCCACTGCACTACAGCCTGGGCAACAGTGAGACCCTGTTTCTTTAAACCAAACCAAAACAAAATAAAACCACACACACAATAGAATTGTTCAGCCCAGAAGCACTCCTCTTCCTCTTCACCAAGTCCTCCTCCTATTCCTTAAGAGTGGCTGAAGTCAACTAGATATTAATGGAGAAGGGGAGGCTAGGCGCAGTGGCTCACGCCTATAATCTTAGCACTGTAGGAGACCAAGGTGGGCGGATCGTTTGAGCTCAGGAGTTCGAGGCCAGCCTGAACAAGAGCGAGACCTGGTCTCTACTAAAAAAAAAAAAAAATAGAAAGAAATTATCTGGACAACTTAAAATATATAGAAAAAATTAGCCAGGCATAGTGGCACATGCCTGTAGTCCCAGCTACTTGGGGAAGACTGAGGCAGGAGGATTGCCTGAGCCCAGGAGTTTGAGGTTGCTATGAGCTAGGCTGATGCCATGGCACTCTAACCCGGGCAACAGAGTGAGTCTCTGTCTCAAAAAATAAACAAATAAATAAAAAATAAAAGAGAAGGAGAATATCAAATTAAACTATTAAATGTCAGATTAAAGCACATTAAAGTAATCTCCAGTTGGTACTGTGTGAAGAGTCAATTAGGTAAAGCGCTTTCCTCCTATTCCTTAAACCACAGCGTCCATTCCCAGAGCTAGGGGAAGTAAGGGTGTGGCATGGTAAGTACCTGGGGTACAAAATGTAAAGGGGCATCGCTCCCTGGTGCCAGCACCGTACTTGCACGAACCTGAGAGCAATGCCTCCCAACGTTCTGCACCCTCCTTAGGTGCCTCACTTGCCTTATTCTAAAGGCCCTGTGCCATCTTGGTAAAGACGGTCCCAGTGGACAAGAAGGAAAAACTTTAGCCACCCTCAAGTCATTGCCTATGGAGAAGAAGCCATTGGTTCTACCTCCCCTTCTAAGGTATCACTCATTTCTAACGTACTTTCTGACCTAAGCTCCAACCCTTGGCTGGTGCCTGACCAACTCTCCTGCATGAAAGAGGAACGTGGAGAGTGAGGAAGCCTTCTGGCCCCAGGGACTTGGGATCTCTCAGGCCTCAGTTAGCTGCACCAGGGATGGGGCCTACAGGAAGCCTGGACCACGGCACTGCTGCACGGGAGCCCTGCAGGCCACCAAGACACCACTGTTCACACTCACTCCAGGACCACCGCTACTAGTTTTTCTATGGGATCAAAGGACAAGTGAGTGGCTATTTTATCCACCTTAAACAAGGCAAAACAACTTTCTTCTGATCCCACTTTGCCCACTGGCTTCGTGCCATTTCTTGTTTCTCTTTGTAGCAAAGCTCCTTTAAAGAACAGTGTATACTGGCCGTGTTCACCTTCTCACCTTCCATTCTCTATCGAGCTCATTCCTGCCTGGCTTTTGCCCTCACCACCCACCAAAACGACTCTTATCGAGGTCGCCAATCACCTCCATGTTGCTAAATGTAAGAGTCGATTTATCACTCCTTCCTAATGCACTTCGTCCACCTCTCTTCCAGGGCACTGCACTCTCCTGTTTTCCTCCTTCACTGGTGTTCCTTTCTCAGTCTCCTATGCTCCATGGGTTTTTGATGTTTCCATATTCCAGGTCTCGATCGCTGGTCTCCTCCTCCTCTCTATGTTCACCCCCTTGGGGATCTCATCCAGTCTCATAACTTGAAATACCTTAATTGACAATTCCCATCTCTACCTTTCTAGCCCAGACCCCTGGCCTGACTTAAGCCTCATACTCAGATGTCCACTACTACTCTGATGTCCTCTAGACATCTCAAAATAAACATGTCTAAAGAAGAACTCCTTTTTTTTTTTTTTTGAGACAGGGTCTTACTCTGTTGCCCAGGCTAGAGTGCAAGTGGCAAGATCATAGCTCACTGCAGCCTTCAACTCTGAAGATCTCTTGATCTTACCCTTCGAACCTGTTACACCCACATCCTTTCATCTCAGGTCAAAGCAACTAGATAGAATGCAACCT
The DNA here is from genome assembly GCA_008750895.1 of Mirza zaza. Lineage (NCBI taxonomy): Eukaryota > Metazoa > Chordata > Mammalia > Primates > Cheirogaleidae > Mirza > Mirza zaza. Next base: position 73,273 of record VSMD01053447.1, read on the forward strand.
TTTCCTTGCCCAGGCCAAACTGCCTGCAGTCATCCTTGACTCCTCTTTCTCACAACCTGTGTCCAGTCTAGCAGGAAATGAGGTTGGCTCTGCCTCTATCCACTTACCATCATCTCTCACTGAGTTTCTGCAATTGCCTCCTCACAAATCTTTCTGATCCATCCTTGGGCTGCCCCCGCTCCCATATAGCCTATTCTCAACACAGAAGCAGAAGAGAAATAAAAGAAAAATATACTACATCGGGCACTGCTGTCTGTGATGTGGTTTTCCCAGTTGGGGCACAATTCTTGTTCAATTTCTGAATCAAACATAATTTTTCCTTAAATTTATATAATAATTACTGGAAAATTATGGTTAAGACTATATAAAAATACTTTGGAACAAGTTACGTTCGGTTGTGGGTTTTTCATTAGGAAAGTAGGGTGGGTCGTCTGAAAGTCATTACATGGGACTGTCCTGTGCACTATAGCTGCGGTCCCCAACCCCTGGAGTGAGGACCAGTATCAGTCCAGTCTGTGGCCTGTTAGGATCTGGGCCACATAGCAGGAGGTGAGTGGCGAGTGAGCCAGCAAAGCTTCATCTTTATTTACAGCCACTCCCATTGCTCACATCACCACATAAGCTCCGCCTCCTGCCAGATCAGTGGCAGCATTAGATTCTCATAGGAGCACGAACCCTACTGTAAACTGCACATGGAGGGATCTAGGTCGTGTGCTCCTTATGAGAATCTAATGCCTGATGATCAGAGGTGGAGCTGAGGCGGTGATGCTAGCGATGGGAAGCCACTGCAACTACAGATAATCATTAGCAGAGAGGGTGGACTCCACAATAAATGTAATGTGACTGAATCATCCTGAAATCACCCCTGCCTCCCCACCTCCTGGTACGTGGAAAAATTGTCTTCCATGAAACCAGTCCCTGGTGCCAAATAGGTTGGGGACCACTGCACTACAGGATGCCTGGCATCTCCGTCACCACCCACTAAATGCCGGTAGCATCCCTTCAATCATGGTGACAATCGAAAATGCCCTCACAGATTTCTCAACCACCACTGATGGCAGAATCACTCCTGCTTAGAAACCTTACTCTAGAAATAAATTCTATGCTCTTACAGGTATCTCTTGATTCTGCAGTTTGATCAAAAGAAGTGTGAAGAACATACTGAAAAGCACAGAGTTTCACCTTGAGTATGGAATTTAAATGTATTAGAATGTCCTCATATATCCATTGGTTCTCAGCCCAGATAGCTTTGTCCTAACATGCTGGTGAGCCTGGATTTCTTGTGACAAACGGGTGGTGTTATGGCAGCTCGGTGTTATACATAACTTGAAACCTTGGGAATCCTGCTATAGGAATCCATTTTGCAGTAGGAAAAAGGATAGGGAACTAATGGCGTACACAAGAGAACATGGAACTGACTGAAAATCAAAAGGTCTGGGTTGTAATTCAAGCTCTGTGAATAAAGAATAAATTCACCTATTCAACAGACCTTTATCTACTGGCAATGTACTAGGACCACCAAGATGGATGAAAAAATTTTTTAACCTAGTAGAGAAGTCCAGAGGGAGCAAATCAGTCTCCAACTGTATTTTGGTTTCTTTAATCTCAAATCTGAATCTCCAAAGTATTTTCCAAAAAAAAAATTAAGATTCCGTGTACATGCTTGCAATAAACCTTGGTGGCACAAGGAAAATACAAACAGAAGCAGGTACCATGGTACTAGAGAGGTACTAAGGTAAAGCCACCTATATGACATTTTATTTTCCAAATAAGAGTATAAATATTATTATATGAAGTTACTGTTTTATAAACAGTAAAGATCACTATATTTCTATTTCTTGATATAAGAAAGACTAAGAGTACACAATGAAATGATCCTTTGGAGCAAAATGGAATTGAAATGACAATATCAACTTGTTTTTCTGAAAGCACTATTTGTTGTACCAAAAAGAAAAAAAAAAAAAGAAATGTGATCATTAATCATTTCATCCCTTACATAATTTCCATTCTGACAAGGCAAATTTACAAGGAATTTGCACAGTCATACTGTCTAGGAGCTACAGAGCTCACAGGAGAACAGGCTAAAGTAAGTGAAACAATATCAAGTCAACTGGCTGGAAACAGTATAGCTTTTAATGTTATCTATATCTAATATTTTAAGTGAGAACATTTTAAAGTAGTAATATCCTTTTGAAGAATGAGGATATGTTACCATTTAATTTACTGAGATTATAAAGAAATTATCAAGAATAAAAAATATAATTTTTCTACTTACAGAGGTATGTGAGGTTTATTACTCCAAATTATTAATATTTTCACCTATCCTCCAACTACAACTTTGTTTACTCATATAAATAATTTTGATTCCTTCAATTACCCTAAGGCCCAGTGCCCCTAAAAGAAAAGGTGGTTTCTATCAAACTAGAATAAGAAAGCTACTTTTAAATCAGCTATCTCCTGCCCTTCTACATTCATATTTGCACCGAGCTCTACTTGTTTTTCTCCAAACACACTATCCTCCTGTGCCTTTCTGGGCTTTGTACATGCTACTTCCTGTGATGAAGAGCCTTCTTCTGACTCTACAGAGACCTACTCACCTTTAAAAACATGGCTTAAATGACATCCACAAGAAACCTTCTTTAACCTCTACACAGTTACAGCACCTCCCCGTGTGCTCCCTAGCACCTTCACTATTGCAGAATTTACATGACTGTCACCATCTGCTACCTGTCTGTCCCTCTAGTAGACTCTCTGTAAGCCTGACGACTAGGTAGTACCAAGTCTGAATACAGATTTGCTCATAAAGAGAGCAACTATGGAAGATAATGGTGAAAAAGGCTTTGCTCCTTTTACAAAAGACCCAAACTTTGATGTGTATTACTTTCCCCAGTCTGGTGTTATTAATAGAAGTTATTTACATAAGAAATGCATACCTGGTATGTATAGTCCCAGTTACTCTATCCATTTTCAAGGTTCAGATAGATTTTCTTCCCAAGGAAGAAACACATCTCTGCAACTGATGTATAAATCAGGTACCTTTGATTCACAGTCTCTTTATTAAATGCGTATAAAAGTCATACTTGAAATATTTAAAAAATAATATTTCACCTATTTAGACAACTTATCCAAAGAATAAGAAAGCACAAAAGAAAACAAACCATACAACAAAAGAACAGGGTACAGAAAAAGCAGGTGTAATTACTAACACTACAGCTCATGCCTGTCAATAAGTGCTTAATTAAAACAATACCGACCAACCCTCCAGTGTAACTAAACTGAGCAACCATGTGTATAGCTAGTTATGATCACCACCTACAATGTCCAGGAAAATAGACCATGGAGACACATTAAAGAAGTGTGAGAAGTACATAACACAGCAGAAACATCTATACATGAAACTTATCCATCAGTACAGCTAAGGTAATTTGCAGAGATGGAGTGGGGAATTAACAGGTGTCCAATTTTCAGGCATAACTCCATGCTTTATGAGATCATAATTTCATCTTTACAGCCACTCTGGGAATAGGTATTTGCTGTGGTTTCGGTATGTGTCTCCTCCAAATCTCATGTTGAAATCTGATTCCAAGAGTTGAAAGTGGGACCTAATGGGACGTGTTTGGGTCATGGGGGGTGGATCCCTCATGAATAGATTAATGCCCTGGGTGGGTGGAGGTGAGTGAGCTCTAGCTCTAGAGCTGGTTATTTAAAAAGAGCGTGGTACCCTTCTTTCTCTTTTGTCTTTCTCTCTTCCCCTCTTACCATGTGATCTCCGCACACACCTGCTCCACTTTGCTTTCTGCCATAAGTAGAAGCATCCTGAGGCCCTCACCAGATGCAGGTAGCCAATCTTGAACTTTCCAGCCAGAAGAATTGTGAGCCAAATAAGCCTTTTTTCTTTACAAATTACGCAGTCTCAGGCATTCCTTTGTAGCAACAAAAAACAGACTAAAACAGTATTGTTAACCTCAATTTAATGAGTAAGAACTCTAGATCAGCAAGATAAATGTGACCTCCCTCTATCCCATGTGCCCACTACCCTACATTGCCCCAGACCAATGAAGCACACCATGAGCACACACCATGACAGACACTAGGGGTATACCCAGAGTGACCATGAGTCCTGGTGCACCTGGAACAGCAATGGTTTACACTGTTACCTGAGTGACATTATCAATAGTGCTCTGTTTCACTCTCAAGTGTCTGATTTGAACAACTGTCTCTAAGCATAAAAGACTAAGTATAAAAACATATGTAGCCTACGTCTGGAGCAAAACTGAAGTATTTGAGAAAAACAGTAATAAAAGCTATATTTCCCCCATCTGATGTGAACCTTCTTAACATGGTGAGACTATATGTTTCTCAAAGGCAAAAATCATGGATTTCATCCTGTTCTAATTTTATAACTTTCATGAGGTCATTTTATTTTATTTTTATTTTTTGAGACAGAGTCTCACTCTGTTGCCCAGGCTAGAGTGCCGTGGCGTCAGCCTAGCTCACAGCAACCTCAAACTCCTGGGCTCAAGCAATCCTACTGCCTCAGCCTCCCGAGTAGCTGGGACTACAGGCATGTGCCACCATGCCTGGCTAATTTTATATACACTTTTTTTTTTAGTTGTCGAGCTAATTTCTTTCTATTTTTTTAGTAGAGACAGGGTCTCACTCTTGCTCAGGCTGGTCTCGAACTCCTGAGCTCAAGGATCTTCCCTCCTCGGCCTCCCAGAGTGCTAGGATTATAGGCGTGGGCCACCACACCCGGCCCATGAAGTCATTTTAGATAAAAGAAATAGCCTTTGCAAAATTATCTTAGATCTTAAGATCTTAAAAAAATGATTTTGTTTTATTTTATATTTTCCCTTCTGCATTTAGGTAGATATAGGTACTGTCTCAATATCCAGGGACAGAAATCAGTCATACACAATGACTTGACTAAAATGATAGTCACTGGTACATTCAGGAGTAGAATCAAGTGCAGTCTTATATCTAGCCATTAATTACATACTGATTTCACTTTTATAAACTTAGTCAAATGGAAGAATGCAAACCACTAATAAATGGTCACCGAATTCTCATCAATTCAACTTGCAATCTAATAATCATACCCGCTTTTAAGATTATCCTGGCAATTAAAGGAATAAACCTGTAAAGAACCTAGTATAAAACACACGCATGCATGCATACACACACGATGGCATCAGCATAAATTTAAAAAGACAAAAATACGTGTTATATATAAACATTCCTTCTTCTGCCAAGATAACTGCCAAGAAAATGCTAATAATGGTTACTGATAGGTAGAGGAAACACAATGAGAAAGGAGGTAATCTTATTTTTCATTTTATACCTTTTTATACACTTTAAACTTACTGTATTCCTTTTTTTAATGAACAATTGTTTTAAATATACAATGACTAATGCTTTGCTAAAAATCCTCTTTGCAGAATTTCAGAATAGTGGAAGGTACCAGACAGGTTGTGTCAGAAAAGCAATTTTCTTCAGTAATCAATCCTTACCTTCTAAGGAGGAAATTAAACAAACCTAAAAACGACTTCAATTATGTAAAATCAAATTTTATTTAAACTTAAAAGTGGTTCATTTGCCATTAACTGCTACTCTTTCAAGAGCAGACCAGGATTTCCCTTGTTGTTTGGAATTGTCTGACCATGTTCCCCTCCGTGATCTGTGCCCAGCGATGAGACAGGTTCAAGGGCAGCACAGTCTGACCTTTCCAGGGTCTGAAGTACCACTGAGACCAAAGTCACGAAAGAGTTGTACATGCCCGCAAATCCACAAACACTGGTAGAAAAAAGACCATTGTAACAGCCATGTTCAGGAAGAACTGCACAAATAAACAAAGTAGTACTTAGACTTCAAAGGCACAGTATCTCACTCTGGGTATACTTCCTAAAAATTCCTCAGGTTTCTTTTTTCTTTTTTTTGAGACAGAGTCTCACTTTATTGCCCAGGCTAGAGTGAGTGCCATGGCATCAGCCTAGCTCACAGCAACCTCAAACTCCTGGGCTCAAGCGATCCTCCTGCCTCAGCCTCCCAAGTAGCTGGGACTACAGGCATGAGCCACCATGCCCGGCTAATTTTTTCTATATATATATTAGTCGGCCAATTAATTTCTATTTATAGTAGAGACGGGGTCTCGCTCTTGCTTAGGCTGGTCTTGAACTCCTGAGCTCAAACGATCCTCCCGCCTCGGCCTCCCAGAGAGCTAGGATTACAGGCGTGAGCCACCGCGCCCGGCCTCCTCAGGTTTCTTGTAATTGCTAATCAAAATAGGAAAGTCAAGAGGTGATGAGGTGGACGAGTGAATATGCAATCAAGATGGCTATGGAATTAAAGTATCTGTCCTAATTATCCTATCTAATCCATAAAGACTTTAGTAAGTTCGATGCAATGTTACTGACGAGATTTGAACATTTAAACTGCAGTGACACCTGACAGAAAAGGCATGGCAGAAGAGACTGAGATTTAAACACTAAGACTGCGGTGGTTTGAATGTCTGTCCCCTCCAAAACTCATGTTGGAATCTAACCGTCATTCTAACGGTATTAAGAGGTGGGACCTTTTAAGAGGCAATTAGGCCATGAAGCCTCTGTCTTTGGGAATGGACTAATGCCATTATCTTGCATGTAAGTTTGTCACAAAGGGGCAAATGTGACCCTCTCTTCTTTTTCTCTCCCTCTCTCTCCTGTCACGTTGATGACACAGCAAGAAGGCCCTCACCTGATGCCAGCATTTAACACTGGCTCCAGAACTGTGAGCCAATACATTTCTGCTCTTTATAAATTACCCAGTCTTGGGTATTCTGTTCGATAGCAGCATAAAATACAGCTGACCCTCGAACAACACGAGTTTGAACTTCGCAGGGTTCACTAATAATGTGGATTTTCTTCTGCCTCTGCCAGCCCCGAGTCGGCAAGACCAGACCCACCTCTTCTCCCTCCTCAGCATACTTGAAGAGCAAGCAACGGTGACGGGGACCTTTATGAAGATCCACTTCCACTTAAAAACAGTAAATATGTTTTCTCATCCTAATGATTTTCTTAGCATTTTCTTTTCTCTAACTCACCTTATCGTAAGAATACAGTATATAAATACATACGACATACAAAACGTGTGTTAATCAACTGTCTGTGCTATTAGCAAGGCTTTTGATCAATAGTAGGCTATTAGTAAAGTTTCTGGGGAGTCAAAAGTTATATGCAGATTTCCAACTATGCTGACGGTTGGCGCCCCTAACCCCTGGTGTCGTTCAAGAGGGGTCACCTGCAGACACATTGCTCTCTGTATTCCCAAACTCCGTGTTTCCAGGAAGCATAATGGATACACAGGGACACATCACAGTCCAATTATTTATGAATAACAGCCCAGTAGTTCAGTCTGTTCAGCCCTACCCAGAGACTCTCATGACCCCCTTGCTATTAAATTCTGTATATAAGTCCATCTCATTAAGTATGTCTTTAAACAGATTTTTTCCCACAAAAGGCATACAACAGAAATCATAGACATTTCTCATTATTAAAATGATACAGGCCAGGCGCCTGTATCACACCTGGCTGGCTCGCACCTGTAAACCCAGCACTCTGGGAGGCCAAGGCGAGAGGATTGCTCCAGGTCAGGAGTTCGAAACCAGCCTGAGCAAGAGCGAGACCCCGTCTCTACTAAAAATAGAAAGAAATTAATTGGCCTATATATATAGAGAGAGAGAGAGTGAGAGAGAGAAAATTAGCTGGGCATGGTGGCGCATGCCTGTAGTCCCAGCTACTCAGGAGGCTGAGGCAGGAGGATCGCTTGAGCCCAGGAGTTTGAGGTTGCTGTGAGCTAGGCTGATGCCACAGCACTCTAGCCGGGGCAACAGAGTGAGACTGTCTCAAATAAATAAATTAATAAATAAAATGATACATATTTATTTCACAGAATCTATATGTTTTAAATGAAAATAGTAATTATTTTCCTGTAGTTCTACCATTTGGAGATAATCATTAAACACTTTGGTGGAATGCCTCCCAGGTATTTTTTTCCTATATAAATAATTTAAAAAAAAAACAACCCAAGGTTATAATTTATATTATGTACTGATATTATTATATTGTCACAATCATTTTTCTGTTTTATTAAATAATTTAAAAATCTATAGACAGGTAGATAAATTCTTGTATTGGCTTATTACAGTCTATTTTCTATCTGCACTATATGAACATTTTTTTCTTACTTCTCCCACTGCCAGCATGAAGAATTATATAGGTCTGCATATATTACATTTTACATATAGGTTATTTACATGGATGTCACGTACATGTTTTTGAATCTTCAATAATATAACACGCCAAATATATTTCTTTGTTAAGTATTAAAACTGAAGCAAATCTTTATATCTACATCAGTATGTATTCTTTTTAAGACTGTCCACTAAGGGCCAAACATTTTTTAACTCGGTATAGATTTTTTTTTCTGACTTGAAATAAATTTTTATAAAATATGGGTATTAACTCTATTTTTTTACATTATAATTATATAATTACATATCATGTTTTACAGTCATGCACCACATAACGATGTTTCAGTCAACAATGGACCACTTATACGACAGTGGTTCCCTAACATATGATGGAGCTGAAAAATTCCCATCACCTAGCGATGTCACAGCCATCTTAACATTGTAGCGCAACGCATCACACATGTGCTTGTGGTGATGCTGGTGCAAACAAACCTGCTACGCTGCCAGGCATGTAAAAGTACAGCTCATTCAATTATGTATAGTACATTATACTTGATAATAAATGACTATGTTACTGGTTTATGTATTTACTATACTATACTGTTTACTGTTATTTTAGACTATGCTCCTTCTACTTATTTTTTTTTTAAAGTTAACTGTAAAACAGCCTCTGAGGGGTCTTCCAGGAGGCATTCCAGAAGGAGGCATTATTATCATAGGAGATGACAGCTCCATGCATGTTACTGCCCCTGAAGATCTTGCAGTGGGACAAGATGTGGGGGTGGAATACAGTGATACTGATGACCTGAGATCAGATATTCATGTACATTGTCTTCTAGTATACTTATTACTACATTTTTATATTCATTATTTACAATGGCATTTTTAGCAACACAACATTCTTCTGAACTTTCTATTCTGTTCTAAGGATTTGCCTATTTTCTCAACAACATACTATACTTTAATTAATAGCTAGGATTGCAACTTTCTCTTCATTATCCTTCCTTACTGTATAAACTTTTCTTGACTCTTATTTATTCCATAAAAATGTAATTCGAATCACTGATCTGTGAAAAATTCCTGCTAAGATTTTGTTTGGAATTATAGCAAACGTATAAACAATATAAAAAGATTAAAATAATTAAAGAATTGTCTTCCTAGCCAGAAACATCGGGTCTCCTCAGCCTCAGATTAAAGTTTAATAGTTTTCTTCCTAGGCCATTCCTTGTTCTTAAAAGTTTAATCCTTAGCATCCTTTCTGTTGCTACTATGAATAGCCTCCTTTTTCCTCTTATTTTTTAACTGGTTAATTAATACACACAGAAGATCACAATATTTATATTATTTATAAAGGAACCCTACTAAACTTTATTAGCTTTAGTGATTGCCTTAGGAATTTTTTATTTAACTGCAAATAACTTTATCCTCCTTTCCAACAGTTCTCTCTCTCATCTCTTTTTCTTAATACATTGGCTAGATATTTCAGTGCTATTTTAGATAGCAGTGACAATAGCAGGTACGCTGCTAATTCTAATAGGAGATAAAATTCTAGTGTTTCACTATTATTAGTATTTTGGCTACTGACAGCCTGATCTGTTTGTTTATAAAATTATAGAAAGTTCCCATAAAATATTAACAGTGGTATCTCAAAACACTGAGATAATGGGTGGTTTTATTTTCCTTTACATCTTCCAGGAAATGGATTTTTGCATATTTTTATTAGACTGGCCATGAATTTTTCCAACTTCTTTTCCAAGTTTCCTTAAACAAATGAACACACATACACATCCCACCACCCAGCGCCATTATCTCCTTATTTCTCCTAACATTCCTTATAAGAATGTTTCTAACTCTAATCTTGGTTAGCAATCAATATCTTACAGAAGGCAAGAGAGAAGCAAACCCCTAGAAAAGCTTTCTCTTTAGAAACAACATCCTACTATCCTCTGTGAAAGATAGGATATCTGAAAATAATGTCTGGATACAAATTTCTCAAAGTAACTTACGCCACTAATAAAAACAGTACCTCATCCTTTTTACTAAAATACATCTGTGCCTAATTAAGACTACAGTACAGGATGCCAGGAAATAAAATTATTAACTAGTAGATATTAGAAAAGTCATAACACTCCCAAATCAGAGCACCATGAAAACCAGATTCTAATACTCTTAATATTAGACTTACATGTTAACAGATGGATATATAAAGTTCTTCACTCCTTATCAAATCCATTCTTTAATATTTTATTAAGTAACCATCATTCTGACCCTATTTCAAAATCTTAAATAACTAGTTTGTGGTATATTATCAGAAAATGTTAATCTCAAATATAAACAGCTTAATTTTTCATTTTTACTCTAACAGGAAAGTTTCAAAGTGCTAAAACATGCAAACAGCTAGCCATCTTCTAAAAATAGAAATAAAATAATTAGGTCACAATGGATGGCTCCTTACTTGGCCAAAAAAAAAAAAAAAAAAAGGATGATGAATGTAATTGGAATGTTTATTGTCACTGAAATTCTTCAGGCCTGGATTCCAAGTCCACCTCTTGATGCAGGTTACTATGACAACTTAAATTACAGAAAATACCCCCCCTTCTTCTACTGAGTAGTTTTTCTCTGCAAGAGTAAGACTTCTAAAATCTGCATGTAGAAAATTATCTGTAATAACAATAAATACTTCTTCATAGGTTTTATTCAGAAATGCCCCCATCAAAACCCTTAAAACCTTAAGCATATAAAAACCAAATTCCATTATATCTACATGGGACAGAAAACCTAACCTGAAAACACACATGCACACACTTAAAATATTGAGAGTATTCTGAAACTACTTCCTATTACCAGAGGCACAGTGTATTACCACCATATGTTTCATTCCATAAACTATGGAAAATTACTTATAAAGCAGTTTTGAAAGAAGATTATAGAGCTAAGTCCTGTTTATCATTATTTTCCCCTCACTAATGCTTTTTACGAGAAAGTACCAGAAAAGAAATATGGGGGAAGATTATAGTCCTGTTTTGAACAGAAAAAAAAGCAAATAAATAATCTGTAAAATTTATTCTGTCTTTTCACACAAAATATGAGCTTTAAAGTTTGTTCTCACACAGCTTCAAATTTATAAACCTAACAGAAGTGTTTTGTGATAAATAAAGTGTGAATTATTCCCTATCACCACATTCTCTAAAAGAAAAATGGCTCAAGAGAAATTGCAAAATTGCATCAAATGTGATTTATCAGAAAGATATTCTGATTGCAAGATATTAAAAAGGTAAGGTTGCTCCATGGGTAAAAAAAATTTAGAAAGTTTCATAGTGTAGCAATACTGACACTTCAAAGCTAATTTTTTAGCCCATCAGAGTTAACATGACTAAAATTAGATGCTACATATGGAAAGGATGAGGGAAGTCACCCTCTCCTATCCTATAAGCTGGGTTAGTTCAGTAGCCAGCACAGGGAAAAGAGTTTTCTAAGTTTCACGTATAGCTACATCTGAGCAAAAAATGACAACTCTTCAGCAATGAACTCTAAGCAACTCATATAATCCCCACCTGTATTATTAGTGGATAACTAATAGCCATCCAGAGGGAAAAAAATATATAATTGAAATGTTCAAACCCAAATACACATAATCCCTAAACACTAAGCCTGAACTCCAATTCTTCTTAGTTTAATTTAACATAAATCCTCCTAAACAGAAAATAATTAATGTAGAAGAGACAGCTTTATAGCACAGCTTCATTAGTAATGGAAACTAAAACTAAAATTTAAGTGGCTATTCAACTACAGAGAGAACATTAGTCCGTTGAGCTACACAGTACATTGTTTTTCTTATGCTTTTCTTCTTTAGACCATATTACAAATGGCAGGCATCAAAAATAGAGTCTGAATGGGTCTTTTTGGCTCTCATGCGGATATAACAAAATTGCCTCATCGGACTCTATTTTACTCTCAACATTTGTGGCCTTCCAGTGACAGCTTTTGCTAAAGCCACAAGCAACGTAGTAGGCTCTGCAGGACAGCAACTTAACCAATGAGAATCCGGACTTGTGGTTTTAGGAGTCCAGTCCTTCCATGTAATCTAGCAATTATTAGAAGGCTCTAAAGTTATAGGTTTTTGTTTTTTTTTTTTTTAGGGAGAAATTAGTTTATGTGAGACCTTCGAGATCCATCATGTATTTAAAAATGCAGGCACATAACTTTTATAAACGAGGGGCCAAGGCATTTAAGAGACAGCACACTGGCTGGTGCCCTTAAAAGAGTTTATTCACCTGTAAAATGTGAACAATTTATTCCTAAGTCATTCGCTTACTAAACAACGTCATATTACTTTCACTTCTGGGACCAATAAGTCACTTAAATGTTCAAGAGACGAGAGATGACACACAGCAAAATACTAAAAACAAGTGAAACATAATATTCTGCCATAATATTCTTACCTGAGAGATTGTGTGACCTCCTTTACTTAGTGAAGCCAATTATAGACATTATTTAAGAAATGGAAGCTCAAACTACAGAATATTCCACTTTCTCTCTTTTTTTCTTTTTTTTTTTTTTTTTGAGACAGAGTCTCACTCTGTTGCCTGAGCTAGAGTATCATGGCGTCAGCCTAGCTCACAGGAACCTCAAACTCCTGGCTCAAGCGATCCTCCTGCCTCAGCCTCCTGAGTAGCTGGGACTACAGGTATGTGCCACCGCACCCGGCTAATTTTTTCTATTTGTAGTTGTTTGGCTAATTTCTTTCTATTTATAGTAGAGACGGGGTCTCGCTCTTGCTCAGGCTGGTCTCAAACTCCTGAGCTCAAGTAATCCTCCTGCCTCAGCCTCCCAAAGTGCTAGGACTACAGGCGTGAGCCACTGCGCCCAGCCAGAATATTCCACTCTTATCAAGATTATTACGGAGAAGAGTTGGAAAGACCAGTTAGTCATCAAGACTTTCTAACCTTTCACTATGAGAAACACTTCTCAGTTTTAAAAGAGGCTGCCAATTTATAGTATTAGTGGAAAAGTGCTCAGAAAGCCCAAGAATGGTGATACATGACTTCGAAACATTTTGCTGCAGACTCCAATTTGAAGCCCAAAGCATGTTTTATGATGCTTTTAGTGTTAACCCAAATTTGGACCTGGGAACTATATTATAGTTATGGCCACAGATACCATCACTGACTACACTTTATAGTCTCTAAATAAAGGCTTACAAATGAAGATTCTGAAAGAGTTCGCAAGTGAACACAATCTCTGAAAGTCTCCCAAAACTTTGAAAAATGTTTTTAGAAGTCACTGAAAGTGACAGTCTTCTAGGATGCAAATAAGGAGTACAAATCTTCTGACTCACCTTACCACGCTGGAGTCTCCAAGCCAGAGTTGAGCATGAGGTAGTCTCGAGGGACAGAGCACCGGCACGGCACAGGTATTCTAGGAGGATCTACACAGGCACCTGAAAAGGTACACAGTGTTCTTACAGGCCTGGCTAATTTTTATCTTAAAAATGCTAAATCACACCATTTAAACTTACTCAAAGACCAAAATACACACTGCTTGTACTTCAAATAGTTTTCCCAAGAAGAATTTTTCCTCCACTCTCCCTGCTCCCCCTTATTCATTTGAATTGCAGTACTTGTGGGATGGGTTTGTTTTCTGTTTGGTTTCAATTAGCATTTTTGTGCCTTTGAAAAAAGGAATCTCAGTTGTTTCTAAAAAAGGTCATTTGATGGGCCCTTGGTGTTCTAGGAAAGACTTTGTGCCTTCTTTTTCTACTGACCAAAGCTCCCTACGAGACCCCAATAATTTCTTGACAGCAGTTGGCAGTTAGACAGTTGGAAAACTGCCTGATGCCAGGGCTAAAAATGAAGCTGAAGGAGAGATCTAGGGTTTTAAGTCCTAAAAAATAAAAACAAAAACATGCCACACTTTTCCTTGGTGAGTACAAATTACCACCACTGGCCAACCTAGGAAAGAGGGCAACTTGGAACCATATCTTTTGACCATTTTATTGCCTAATGCTGTGAGAATGTGAAACTCTGCCACCACATGGGTTACAAAGAAAGCCAAGGAAGAAATCTTGGCCACAAGATGGAAACTGACGCAATTCATGTGTCTGCCACATTCAGACGATGCCCTTCACAGATGTTTCTGAATTTATTTATAGAAAGGTTTACTTTAGCAACAAGACCAGCTTCCATCACCCATTTTTTAAATATACCCAGACGTCGAACTACTTTTATTATGAATAGAAAAGTACCACCCAAAAAGGTTACAGTCCTTAAATTCTTAGTCATGATATAATACAAAATATCAAATCAGGATATAAGGAGAAAGAACTGATGGACTCCAAATATGATGCAAAATGTAAGAAAACATAAATTTCAAACACAATTGAGGAAGGGTGAAGTGACTCCAAAGTTTCCCCTGTCCTAGTTGGGTTCTCCCTGCACAGCTGCTATACCCCTGAATGGAGACACTGTCTCCAAATCTGGTTTCTAGCCTCACACTTCATATAAGTTAATAGTGGTTATAAAAATGCCACTCGCTTCCTGATTATTTTTTACATAGTGTTACAGCTGCAGTGCAAAGGTGCGTTAGTACATGCTTCCATCTAAGAAAAAGTAGCAGTCACATTAAAAAATTTTTTTTCTAATAAAAATAAATAGGTTTAAGCCAGCTAGATATTACAGAATTTGTTTCATCCTCTTATACCAGATGTTAGGGTCTCTGGCTTCAACTAGACCTACCTACCTGCTAAAGAAGCTAGAAGAAACAGACACATCTGAGGCTGATATGATTTGGTAAAAGTGCCTGTTCATGCAGAGTGTCATCCAAAGAGCAATGAAGAGAGAGTCCTGCTGGGTAGCAAATTCAGAACCAAGTGAGAAGAGGCTAAATGAACTAACCACCACCCTGATTCCCATCTTTGGGCCTGGAAGCTACCTGGAATCCAAGCTGGTAGGTGAAAGTATTCCCATTTCCCACATCTCTTCCTTACTCATCTTATCTCCTTTAAAGCCTCGTCTCTCTTTTTAGTTTTGTTTTCAAGAAAACTTTTTGAGTGGGAAGTGGGCTGCTGAGAATGAGTTTCTAAAATTGACATAATCATTATCTTCTTTTTGTCCATAAAATAAGGTCATCTCTAGAGCCAGACGTTTAAAGGCCGAGAAGATTACGGTGCTTATTCCCTTATGTGTAATTCGAAATGACACTAACATATATACTGAGATTAAAATCTCTCCTTGGTAGATTTTCATAACTGCACAATTCTGAGATGGGACGGGGGTGTCCTGTTCTGCTGTGCTTGGGATGCCTGTGGAAATGCCGGACCGGACGGGGAAAGTGAGAGGCCTGGGGTCCTGCTCACCTGTCCCCCTCCCAGGCCTTTTTGCACAACCACCCTAACTACTCAACCGATGGTTCACTCTTCAGCCAGGCTCCTTTACAAAAACCAACCAACCAAAAAAGATTAAATCCTGTCATTCTACTGCTTTTAAAAGTCTCCACATAAAAAGTTCAGCTTTATGTTTGTCACGTAACTGCGGTGACAAATTTTTCCTAACTGCGAACGCAAACGTAGGATCTGGCAATTGCAAGAGTATTTACGAAGACAATGAGAAATTAAGAGATTTAAGCAGGGATGATCACGGAGAACTTATGATGTACCAGGTGCTCTACAGGAGTCCCTTCACATCCCTTCAGGTCACTGTCCAGGCTCATATCTGGTCCCTCTCCTGAAGTCCCCACGTGGCATGCCAAGCCTCACCCCACTGCCTCTGGCTCCACTTTATGGTGGCATCCCGTGCCCAGTCCCTACCGACTTTCTGTGCTGGCCAAACTCCAATCACTCTACAAGACTCAGCTCAAATGTTATCTCACCACCACCCCCTGGAAACCTTCCCTCATCCAAATTAGTCACTCTAAGTATTCCCAAATGGCTGACACTTAGTGTTCACGGGTGCTCTTCACTGAGTCCTCCCAACATCCCTGTGAGGTAGGTGCTTAATAATACAAAGGTTAAGTAACTGGCCCAAGGTCACAGAGCTCATAAATAGTAGAGCCAGGAACTGAACTCAAGCAAACTGACTTCAGAGCCCATGATCTTCAACAACTGTACCTCTATTATAATACTTAGCATATACTCAAGGGGGGAGGGGGGTCATGGGCAATATATGTAACCTTAACACTTGTACCCCCATAATACGCTAAAATTAAAAAAAAAATACAAAAATACTCTGCATAAATCATAATGTTTGCCTCTTCTTGAGAGCAAGGACATTTTGTACTGATATTTGCATTCCCAACGCCTAGCACATAAGAGATACTCAATAAACATCTGCTGAAGGTGTGATGGATTCAGAGGGTTTTACAAAATCGCAGCAGATTGTTCTGTGGTGCTGAGCTTAGCCTCACCCTGCCTAGTTAAATGGTTCCTTTTACCCAGAGACAATTCTCCTATAACCACATGTCTTAAAAAACAGGTATCTATTAATATACAAAAGCTTGAAATGGACCAATAATCAATGTATATCAATGTGTGCAATTTGGGGAAAAAAGAAGGTAAAAACTGGAAACCGTTATACTCCAATAATTATTTTATTTTTGGTAAAATTTTATAAGTGTCCACTAACTGGACACTTATAATAATGTGCCAAGGATCAGACAATCTCTTATTTTGGTAGCCAGGCTCCAAAATAACCCCCAAAGATCTTCTCCTCCTGGTATTATACCCTTGCATGTTCTCCTCTCACAATGAGCAGAGTTAAGCTGTACAGCCAATAGGATATTGTGAAATGATTTCATAAAAAACATAGCGGCAGTTGAGTGTGGTGGCTCACACCTGTAATCCTAGCACTCTGGGAGGCCGAGGCGGGAGGATCCTTTGAGCTCAGGAGTACAAGACCAGCCTGAGCAAGAGCGAGACTTCCGTCTCTACTACAAAAAAAATAGAAAAAATTAGCCGGGCATGGTGGTGCATGCCTATTGTCCCAGCTACAGGTATGGGAGGCTGAGGCAGGAGGATCGCTTGAGCCCAGGAGTTTGAGGTTGCTGTGAGCTAGGCTGACGCCATAGCACTCTAGCTGTGTCTAGACTCTGTCTAGACAGAGACACTCAACACTAGAGACAGCAAAGGAAAAAAAAGTAAGAAAAAAAATTTAAAAAAAAGAAAAGGAAAAAAAAAAGAAACATAGTTGCTTCCATCCTTCTCTCTTTGATTACCTGCCCTGGTGTAAGTTAGCCACCATGTTGTACAGATGTTCAGGTAGTCCTATGAAGAGGTCCACAAGGTGAGGGACTGAGGCCTCCAGGCAACAACCAGCACAAATTTGCCAGTCAAATGGGTAAACCACCTTGGAAGTGGATCTTCCATCCCCAAACCTTTATACAGACTACATATGACAAGGACCAACATCTGGACCACAACCTTATGAAAGATTCTGAGCAAGAACCATCCACTTAGGCCATTCCTGGATTCCAGATCCAAAGAAACTAGGTAAGATTTTTTTTTAAAGTTACTGTTTTAAGTCTTTAGGTTTGGGGCAATTGATTATACAGCAGTAAATAACTAATACCTATTGTCGCCACACAGACTTTACTTAAATAGTTTATAAGAATGCAAACAGAAGTTACTGATGTTAATTAACACAATATCAGGTTCTTGCAATTCTGAGACACTGGACACAAGGAAAACAGAATGCTCAAGAACAACTCAGGAGCAAAATAAATTCCGGTTTCTAAGAGGCTCTGCTTTTTTTTTTACAGAGGAAGAAGGCAAGCCCATCATTTGCTTGTAGATCTCTCTTCATGACTGCTGATTAATTGTTGGGTATGTTCTCTTCTTCTAAACCAGGCCCAGCAGGAGGGATAACCCATGGACAACAGTGGCATTTCTATTACCGTAGAAATGAGAAGACAGTTTATTGCTCTGGTTATTTATATTAAGTACCACAGGTCAGATAGGAAAAAGTCTAAAAGTTTTGGAAGAAACCAGCTTTCTCTATTCTCTGACCCCAAAATGTCCAAAATGTTTAGGGGGAAAAAAAGCACATTTCTTTTCACTGAAAAGAAAAACCCATCTGAAATTCTAAATACTCAACTGTTAATAAAATATGGTAGTACATTTTCATAAGTGATATCCCTTTGTGTCCACAAAATAAATTTAAACCATAAATATTATACAAATCTGAAATACTGCTAAACTTTTGTTTCTCTAATAAAGGAAAGGTTGATGTCAACTGCAGAATCACTAAATTCAGAGAGGAGAGCTTTATTTCCAATAAATGGATACAGCCTAAAAGATGGCCATCCTGCAGGCTGGGAAGTGTGGCACTTTGAGGGAGGGAAAGGTGAGACCTAGGAATTTATGCTGAATGGGTTGGCTAAGTATACACATTCAGTAGATTATAGAAAGAGCTATGAATATTCATGAAGGGGGGTGTGCTTATGTAGTAAGTAAATATGCATGTTCTCTAAGTCCCATCTTCACTTTGGGGTGGACACTTAACATTTAAATGCATTACAATCAGCCTCTATGTGTCATAAAGCGAAATAGAGGGCACAAAAACACTAGAAGGGAACCTCTGTGAACAGCCCAGAACCAGTCCATGGTCCCTGTTCAGGGTCTGGTCTCAGTCTCTTTTCCAGAAGGAACGCTGGTCAGTTGTGTAAATGAGCAGTGTGGCAAGTCTTTCAAAAGAACTGATTTCCGTTCAACCCTTAGGAAAGAAAGTCTAATGGCAGTTAGCAGGGAGGGGGTATAAGGAGGCATGTACAACCTCCCATCCAGTCATGGCTGGAAGTTCAGTTTTTTAAGGTTTCTCTGAGGTCTCCTTGGCCAAAAGGGGGTCCATTCAGTCAGCTGGGGAGCTTAGGATTTTATTTTTATTTCTCGGTGGGATCATTCAATGTGTCTTCCCCCCCTCTGAAATCACAACTCATAGACACACATCTCCAAATATAATTCAGTTCTGCTAAAAGCAATATGTAACAGTAGTAAGGAAGGTATCTTTCATACTCCATATGAAATGTTAAAATGATTATAGAAACAATATGATAGTCTATGGAAATAAATCCACGATGCTATCAGCTACATTAGTTTAAATATTAATTATTTATATAATAAACATATACCAAGCCCTATCATATTTAAAATAGGGTAGGGATTATAAAGAGGAAGATATAGGTTATGAGACATAACTTCTAGTAACAATATCAAATAAATGTTTGGTAAGCACAGTAAAGTCATACAAGAGAGAAATCACTTGTGGCTGGTGGATAGTTAGGAAGCCTTCATGAAATAAGCCCCTTATACCTATATATGACAGTAAATTTTTTTAGCTTTTTTACATTAACATATTAACTTTAGATTAAGTGTCAATCTAAAAGGAAGATGCTGAAACACAAAATATGATTTAATGAGTTTATTTGAGCCAAAGTAAGGACAGCTGTAGGAAGATTTAGACCCAAGTGACCTTGGAGTGCTCCATTAGGCCATCGTTACAAGCAAGTTTTTAAAGGTAAAAAACAGGGCCAGGAGTGGGCTAAAAAAAGTTGTCTGTCATGAATTCTCATTAGTTTACAGAAATAACATTGATTAGTGATTGGTGATACACTGTTAAACTATTGGATATGGGCCATAGCATCTGGTGTGGCATTATTAGCTTAATTTAAAACCACTTGTGGTCCCAGATGGTTAGATCTCCAATGTGAGAAAGAAGCAAAAATAAATAAATAAAAATGTAAAAAAGAAAAGATAAATAAATAAATAAATAAAACCACCTGTGGTAGTTTCAAGAGATGAGTACATAGCTCAAAGTGTGATTCCTATCTCATTTTAAAGTCTCTCTGGTCTGATAATTTAAAAGGACTTGCATGCCTCAGTAAAAAGTTCTTTTCTTTTCTCAATAGTCCCATTACACAGATGACAAAGTAACAATAGGCACTCAGTAAATAAGTGTCAGGCACTGCTCTATGCCCAATTCAGACACTGTCCATGACCCTGTGAAGGTACATGGTACAGTCCCTGTCATTTGCAGACAAGGAAACTGAGATTTCAGAAAGATTTAATACCTTTCCAGGTTCACACAGCTAGTAGATGGTGGAGCCCTGACTTGAACTCAGGTGTACTTGATTTTAAAGCTCCTGCCAGGCCGGGCGCGGTGGCTCACGCCTGTAATCCTAGCACTCTGGGAGGCCGAGGCGGGCGGATTGCTCAAGGTCAGGAGTTCAAAACTAGCCTGAGCAAGAGCGAGACCCCGTCTCTACTAAAAATAGAAAGAAATTAATTGGCCAACTAATATATATATATAAAAAGTTAGCCGGGCATAGTGGTGCATGCCTGTAGTCCCAGCTACCTGGGAGGCTGAGGCAGAAGGATTGTGAGACTCCCATCCGGGTTAATGTGTGTATCCCAAGCTGCTCTCAATAAGTGTTTGCAGTCTTTACAGCACCTTCCCCCTCCAGCCTAATCAACTGATCCACAAACTGCAAGGAATTGAAATGCATCCTTGTTAGTCTTATGATTTGTTATTATTAATGTCACGTAAGAAATCAGAAGAAGGCTGGGCGTGATGGCTCACACCTGTAATCCTAATACTCTCAAGGTAGATCGCTCAAGGTCAAGAGTTCGAGACAAGCCTGAGCAAGAGTGAGACCCCCGTCTCTACTATAAATAGAAAGAAATTATCTGGACAACTAAAAATATATAGAAAAAAATTAGCCGGGCATGGTGGCGCATGCCTGTAGTCCCAGCTACTTGGGAGGCTGAGGCAGCAGGATTGCTTGAGCCCAGGAGTTTGAGGTTGCTGTGAGCTTGGCTGACACCATGGCACTCTAGCCCAAGCAACAGAGCCAGAGCAGCAAAGGAAAAGAGGAATGATCAGTTGTTTTCTTAAACAGCTGAGCAATCATTTTTGTTTAAGACAGTCTGAAAGACAAACTTCATAAACTTTAGTAGACAAGCTATGGGATGATTAGTAGGAAAGGGTCTCCTTCTCCTAGCTAACACTTCAACATCCCACACACCAGAGAGCTGTTTTCAGAAGACCAACTTCAGAGTTTTGGTAAGTATTCATCAAAGTATCTAGATGTCTTTTATTGAAGATCTATTAAAGATCTGTTACTTCGGGCCGGGCGAGGTGGCTCACGCCTGTAATCCTAGCACTCTGGGAGGCCAAGGCAGGAGGATCACTCAGGGTCAGGAATTCGAAACCAGCCTGAGCAAGAACAAGACCCCATCTCTACTAAAAATATAAAGAAATTAATCGGCCAACTAAAAATATACAGAAAAAATTAGCCAGGCATGGTAGCACATGCCTGTAGTCCCAGCTACTCAGGAGGCTAAGGCAGGGGGTTCACTTGAGCCCAGGAGTTTGAGGTTGCTGTGAGCTAGGCTGATGCGAGGACACTCTAGCCTGGGCAATAGAGTGCGACTCTGTCTCAAACAAAACAAAACAAACCTGTTACTTAATTTGAATCAGCCAAGAAAGAGAAAGAAAGATGGGGGAGGGAGGAGGACAGACAAATACACACACTGTTAAATGCATATAGATTAAAAGGCAAATATAATTACGTTAATGAAACTGTTTTTCCCTGTAGGACACACATCAGACAAACGTCCTACCAGGACCCGTTAAAGGCTTGCTTACATCAAGCAAGCCCTGAGAAAAGAACAGTATGGCCCTAGGTGTGATCTGGCATTTTAAGAAAACACATGGCTGGGCCACAGTTTTAAGAGAAAACGTTCAAACTGAAAAAGATGTTAGGAGGGAAAGAAACCTGAAGAATATATAAGGAAGTAGAATCATTTTGCAAAGGAGACATTGTAACGCTGTCCTCACTACAGATCAGAAAGTAGAAGGCTCTGTCGGGGGCACAGTGAGTTTGCAGAGAAATTGCAAGAGCTGCTTTCGGAGACTAGAAAACAATTAAAGAAGTAGTTAACTAGTTTTTAATTTAAATGAGGCAAATTACAAAGGTTACTAAACAGACGAAGTTGTGAACCACCCTCCAAGAGATGATTTCTCTAAACATACTAAAAGGATTCTTTGGAGGTTCCTAGCCGGTTTCGTGCTGTTTAGACCTACTCCCCTGCTGTACCACGGAATCCTGTCTCTTTTCTTTATGGTCCCAGCACCGAGCACAGAATCTGGCACACTCAATAAACAAGGACCAGGGGAAGGCCAGGAGGAGGGCCCCAATAAAGCAGGAATCTGACATGCTATTTCCTGGAGTGGCAGTGCAGGCAGCTGACTGATACACATCTCTCTTTTCCCTCTCCCCCTACAAGGAAGGACTATCTGGGGGGTGGAAGGACTATTTTTCAAAACAAAGAAAAAAATTCTAATTCGAACAAAACTTGGGGCTGTAAGCTGTGTTTCTGTATTAACACAAATGAAATCTCAAATATTGACAGCAGCCACCACTCCCCAGTTACCCTGGAAATTTCTGTAAATACCACACACAGCTTGCTATAGTTAACCTTGCTCATCAGATTTGATCATCCAGCTTATTGTGTGAATTAACCATCTGTTCAACAACACGGCTATCAGACAACAAGAAAAGTCCCAAGATTGCTTTTAAAGACCTGACAGTTCTGACTGAAGGGTTGTTTGCATGGATGTTCTAAAGACTCTCCCAATTTTTTCTTCCCTAACTATCTCAGAAAACTAATTTTAAAAAGCACCCACCGCAAAGAGTAAAGTCAAATGTTAGGAAGAGATTCATTTTTTAAAATAACATTAATTTCAGGTGACAATGATTTTCATTCTTTCAAAACAAGAGCTGACAGAAAATCTTTAGCATACATTTAAACAGGCAAACAAATACACAGAAAGCAAAGAATATTCTACCATTGAATAGAAAATTACTACAATACGTTGGTATATTCAAGTATATTTTAAACTATCTAATTTCCTAAATTGAGCTGGTGCATAATGTACGCTAATCTTGCATAATGTCCTCATTTCAGTTCAAAGAAAAGCATAAGCCATAAAGCTACCTCGACTTGAACAAAAAAGTATCTTTAGGTTTAAATACCATTTAAGCCAGGTACTTGTGTAAATTATACCGACCTGTTTCTGAAACCTTATCATTTCCTGCCTTGATGCCTTAATGAAGGGAAGTCCTTGGACAGTTTCTGGAATGACAGCATCCCACAGTTTTTGGCTCAATATTGGTATACTCTTTCTCCTTGATGAAAGCATACAATATTGACTGTGATGCTGTGTTAATAATGTTCAGTTTGGCTCCAGGCTATTCAAGAGAATGGTGAGAGGCAAGACTGCACAGTTCGCAGATGTACTGTGGATTTTGGTCAGTTCATATCGGGCATGCTCACCGCCTAGAAATAGCTCTAAAAGTCAAGAGTCAATCCTGCCTCGAGTTGCAGGAAAATGGTAGAAACACACAAGGGCCAATGTGTTAAGAATACATAAGGGGCGGCCGGGTGCAGTGGTTCAGGCCTGTAATCCTAGCACTCTGGGAGGCCGAGGAGTGTGGATTGCTCAAAGTCAGGAGTTCGAAACCAGCCTGAGCAAGAGCGAGACCCTGTCTCTACTATAAATAGAAAGAAATTAATTGGCCAACTGATATATATAGAAAAAATTAGCTGGGCATGGTGGCACATGCCTGTAGTCCCAGGTACTCGGGAGGCTGAGGCAGGAGGATCGCTTGAGTCTAGGAGTTTGAGGTTGCTGTGAGCTAGGCTGACACCATGGCACTCACTCTAGCCTGGACAACAAGGCGAGACTATCTCAAAAAAAAAAAAGAATAATACATAAGGGGGAGAAGGGAATAAAGAAAGGAGGGGGTGCAGTAAGTAGCTAGGAACCTTTTTAGGGTTGTGAGAAGCCAATGACCACTGGAAACAACAAGTCAAACTACAGGAAACACATATAGGTCAACAGATTTCTAATCCCTACACAATTTAGAAACTTGGTTAAGAGGAGCCACCGACAGAGGTGCTCAAAGCAGCAGCCAGCTGCCCTTGTGTGGCTCGAGAGCTGGGGGCAGCCTGCACATCACAGGCCATAAAAGGGCACATAAAACCCACACGTCTTGATGGTATAGCAGACCTAAGAACCATGAGGTCCTCCCTCCACACTACATGAAATCAAGGCTCCAAAGAGAAAACTGGTCTTGTCCTCTGGACATTCTGGAGGTGACACAGACAACAACAAACACTTTAATCTCAGCTCTGCTGTGATGTGATTTTGGAACGGTCATAACCTCCCTGAGCCTGGTTCCTCACCTGCAGAACAAGCTCTTAGGAGTAAGTGCCCCTGGTGTGTCTTCTGAAAACTGTCACTGGCACATCTCTATAGCCCTGGGAGATACAGGATCCCCGAGGAGGAAGATCTGACGAATGCAAAGCAAGCCCATGCCTACCTTCTGGGTGGGCAGAACCTAACTTGGGATGTCAGGAAACTAGACTGGACAGAAGAACCTCACCCCTTTAAGACCAAGGACAGACTCTGCTGCAGGGTCACAGAGATCAAAAAGAATCACTTGTTACAGGCCAAGGTACAAAAAAAAACTTCCCTAAGCACTTTACTTTTATAGCCCTTTCCATATGTGAAGCCATTTTCAGAAGTACTTTCTGGATATAAATTCATTTAATTCTCCTAACAATCTCATGAAATAGAGATTTTCCCCATTTTCTGTTAAGCCAAGAGGCACAGGGTAGTTAAATAACTTATGCCCCAGGTCTCCCAGACCGTAAATGGCAGCATGCATATGAGCCCAGCCCTGGCCACTGCAGTCTGTGCCCCTAGCCAGCCTCCACAGCTCTTGCACTGCACTGCAGAAGGCTTGCTCTCCTGAACTTCTCTCCCCTAGTACTGATCTCAGCTACTCCTCCCTAAATTTCACATCTGTAGCATAAGAACAGGACTACTTCCTTCCCCCCCCCAAAATGGAATATTTTCATGTGAAAATGCCTAACACTTGCTTGGTACATTGCACATCTTCCATAATTGCTAATTCACTCCTTCACCTCAAGTAATTATTACCCAGACAAATGCCACCATCTGCCTACCCCTCCTTGTTTTACGTAGAGTCGAGGCATGGTCAGACAAACTGGCTCCCTGCACAGCTCCAGGCAGAGAAACCACAGGACCAAGCCTGCCTTTCCCCTGAAAGGCACCAAACGAAATCATCCTGGTGTGTATCCCATTGGTGGACACAGTCTGAATCTAGAGAGGCCTTCGAGAGCTGTGGACAGCAGAGGGCTTTGTCTGAGCGCAGCGATGAAAGACATCCTGTTTCTGAGTTGTTATTTGGTATATTATTAGCAACATGCCTGCCATAGGGCCTACAGTTAGAGCATTAGACAGCTACCCACCCCCCAAAAAGAAAAACCTTTTGCAAACTACCATACCACAGAACAATTGTGGGAACTTTTTAGAACTCACTTTGGACAAGTACATCAAAAAATGCATTACCCTGGGATTTAACAGGATTTGCACTTCCCACTAGCAGGCAGAGTTGGGGAGGTTAAAACTTTGCAAGTATTCAGAATCCACATGAACCTGCATGTGAAAAATAAAAGGCTCAAGACCAGGTTGGTGGTTTAGTATCACGGCATGGGATGTTTTCCTCTGGATACATTCCAGTTTGTTAATGTCCATAAAATTTGGCACCCAAAATTAAAAATGACTTTCCAAAAATGGTCTGATAAGCATAAAAAGATTTATTACCTGTGTTAATCCTGTCTTGGTTTTTTTAATTAAATGACTTTTACCAAATGTCGAACAGACAAAAGAATACTTATAAAATGCATAAAGTATAAAGAATTAAAAGGAAACAAACATTCATGTACCCACAATCAATTTTAAGAAGAAAAACTAGGCTATTTTGGCTGGGCGCGGTGGCTCACGCCTGTAATCCTAGCACTCTGGGAGGCTGAGGCGGGTGGATGGTTTCAGCTCAGGAGTTGGAGACCAGCCTAAGCAAGAGAGAGACCCCATCTCTACTAAAAAAAATAGAAAGAAATTAGCTGGACAACTAAAAACATATACATATATAAAAAATTAGCCGGGCATGGTGGTACATGCCTGTAATCCCAGTTACTTGGGAGGCTGAGGCAGGAGGATCACCTGAGCCCAGGAGTTTGAGATTACTGTGAGCTAGGCTGACGCCATGGCACTCTATTCCAGGCAACAGAGTGAGATTCTGTCTCAAAAAAAAAAGGAAGAAAAACTAAATTACTATTACCTCTGAAACTCCCTGTGCAACCCTCTCTAACCCACCCTTTATCCCCTAAGAGGTGACAACTCTCCTAAATTCTGTGTACTCTTGCCTTTTAAAAAATAGTTTAAATACATGCTTGTATCCCTAAACAATATACTATTTAGTTTCACCCAAATTTCATATAAACTTTATATAAATGGGATCATACTACATAAAATCTTTTGGAACTTGCTTTTTCTGCTTAGTATTATGCTGATGCACGAACTGGAAGTTCATTCATTTTCAAAGCTGTGGAAAAGGCTGCCGGTTGGCTGGTATGCACAGGTGTGGGCTGAGCCACACCACCCACTCTGGCTGGCTGGTGTCCACACTGCACTGCCTGTTCATTATTTTCAACATCACCCCAGTTCTACAACAATCCACCGTACAGATAAACCATGCCCTGTGTTTTCTACAATAGACATTTTATTTTCCTTCCCATTTTATTTTTTTGGCCACATAAAGCATTATGAACTATGGTGGACATGTGCTGGGTTGTAGGATATACACATTTTCAATTTTATTAAAATCAGTTTTCTTCAAAATTGTGCTCATGACCCACTGTATTTCATAAAATTTTCTGGGTTGGTCCCAACTTTTTTAATGAAAAGGAATAAATTAGAAAGAAAAAAAAAAGCAGAGAATATTGCCCTTACCAGAATAAAAGCAGTTTCTAGGAATTTTGGCTTAAATTATACTCATATATCATATACACACATGTGCCAGTAAATGTGTGGGTCACAATGAAAAGACTCAGAACTATATTCCAGCTGACTAATTCTATCATTGGCTATGTCTAATTTGCCACTAAACCTATTTGATTTTTAAATTCCAATTGTATGTTTAAGTTTTCAACACTCTACTTAGCTTTTTTAGACCTCTTTTGTCATTTTTTAAAAATATTTGCTTGCTATTTACTCACATTTTTAACCTTTCCATTTTCTTTAAAACAAAGTTATTTTACATTCTGTTTGACAACTATAATATCTGAGATCATTACAATCTAATTCTATTACTGTTTTGGCTGCTTCTCGTCATGATGTCTTGTTCACTTACCTGTTTTGTGATTTTTGACTGTAAGTAAAATTTCTTAGAACTTTACTTTTTGAGCTCTTTGAGGCCTGCAAGAAAAGTTTGTACCTGCTTCTGCCTTGTGCTACTATTCTGGAATCACTTTACAACTATATATTTGTCTTCGTTTGGACCACCCAGCTAGGTCTACATTCGAACTGCAAACCTGCATGAATGCTGATTATTGGTTATAAAATATTAGATAGCAGTTTTCTTGAGAATTGCTGGAGATTGGGAGGTGGCCAGGGGAAAAGTTGTATTTCCAGTTGAATACTATACTATGGAAGTAGTCTTCAGGGGGTCCCAGCTTTTTGTGGAGACACTGTCTATGAAATTTTTTTTCCTGAGGTAGGCTCTGGGCTTTGCCTTTTGTCTTCAGAGCAACAGGGGACCAAGAAAATCAAAGCTCAAAGTAGCTGGACTCAGCAAGTGCCCTCAAATTGGGGAGTCACCTTAGCTCTATGATTTCTCAATTTTACTTTCAGGCCAACTTTTGGTCTTTTACTTTGTTAGCTTTCTTACCATTTAAAGATACATTTTACATAAATTACATATATACAAATTTTATATAATTACAAATATACATTTTATATAATTCATCCATCATTTTAATTTTTATTCATTTTTAGTAGAAGAGTAGTTCAGAATATCTAGTCTCACATACAACCGGAAATTAAAGTACATGAACTTTTCAACAGCCGTTATTTCCTATTTGCTTATATTCAGCTTGTGCTCAACTAAAACCATTAAATCTTTTTCATATGAATCACGGTGAGGTATATTTCCTCATTCCTGTACATGTGTAACTGCTCTTTTAATCTAAATGCAGAAATGCATATTCTGATCTATTAAATTTAGTCTGTTTCAGCTGTTGTTTTAAGCTATTAAAGAATTCTCAATCTCTCATTTTAAAATATTACCAACACCTTCAGACTTTTTCATTCACAAACTTGATTAATATGCCATCTATATTTTTATTCCAAGTTGAAAATGATGTGGAACATCATATCTCATTCAACACGTAAGTCATTTTAAAAGAGGTTGTCTGGGCCAGGCGTGGTGGTTCACGCCTATAATCCTAGCACTCTGGGAGGCCAAGACGGGAGGATCGCTCAAGGTCAGGAGTTCGAAACCAGCCTGAGCAAGAGCAAGACCCCATCTCTACTAAAAATAGAAAGAAATTAATTGGCCAACTAAAAATATATATAGAAAAAATTAGCCGGGCATGGTGGCGCATGCCTGTAGTCCCAGCTACTCAGGAGGCTGAGGCAGGAGGATTGCTTGAGCCCAGGAGTTTGAGGTTGCCGTGAGCTAGGCTGACGCCACGGCACTCACTCTAGCCTGGGCAACAGAGTGAGACTCTGTCTCAAAAAAAAAAAAAAAAAAAAAAAGAGGTTTTCTGAAAAAAAAATAAATAAATAAAATAAAGATACATCTGGAAAGTAGTAGTACCTAGTACCTTCAACCTCACACAGTAACAGATGTTGGCCTGAAAACGTGCTTTCTAAAAATCCATGTCATATTATCTTTACCTAAGTGTCATTTAGGGATGGCTGTGAATGAAGAATGTTGAGCGTATATCCTTGAAGTGGGGATTGCCATGCCTCCCTCACACACCACAAACTAAATCTGATACGGGCCCAAGGATAGGTCAGAGTTAACAAGGAGGATGGCTTTGAAAGCCATAATACAGAAACCATCAATCGTGCTTTCAATGGTGCTGACAAGTTAAAACCCCCGACAGCAACGGCAAAGATCCTTCAGGGAAGGCTGAGAGAGTCATTCTGAGGCTGCCCTTTGCTTCAGTGACTGGCTTTTACAAGCAGCAAGGTCATTCAGCACACCACCCTCACTCCACCTCTGTGAGAAAGGGACCCACAACTAAAAGTCACATGAACATTATGTAGGGTGACCACACAATTCATCGCCCAGGACGAAAGGTCCCATTATTACCAGAACAACAGGAGTGATTCAATAAACCAGGACATAGTTCACCCTAACAATATACTTCCTCCTCCTTCTATTAAAGCAACTGCCTCAGTATCTCCTTATATTGCCCATAAAAAAAGTACCCATCCACTGCTTATTTTTCTAATGGACAGTTATATTTTTAGGATAACATGCTAGTACTATCCCTCAACTCCCCCCAAATATTATGTTTAGTATACTGATTGTTAAAGCAAATGGTATGACACACTTCATTTTTAAAGGGAAAGTTTTCAAGGAATTTAAGTTATCTAGAAAAATTCACAGAATGAAAATATCTCATTCCATGAATTTTTAAAAAAATTACAGTGATTGTAAATTATTCTTGCAATTAGACTATCTCAACATCTTTTCTGATAGCTACAAGAATTTAAAGTTGGGGCCGGGCTAATTAAATAATGGTAAGTTTTCTTATCACTTAGATTTTTAATTGAAAAAAATCCTTATTGAAAGCGTT
This sequence comes from Mirza zaza, assembly GCA_008750895.1. Classification (NCBI taxonomy): domain Eukaryota; kingdom Metazoa; phylum Chordata; class Mammalia; order Primates; family Cheirogaleidae; genus Mirza; species Mirza zaza. The sequence continues at coordinate 103,230 of VSMD01053447.1, forward strand.
TCTTAGACTTTAGATATTATCATATTTTATCATATGATAATCTATGATAATGGGCATAGCTGTAGCACATATGAAAAGTTGGTAATTCAAGGCAAATTATAATTATGCGTCAAATGGTAAAGTGGCTATTAAATGCTAATAAATCACAAGAGGTAAGAGATAACCACACACTATACTAATACACAAAAATAATTTATAAGTACACTGAGTACTTTTTAAGTGAGTAAATGAGAAGTATTTCTTAAATACTCAGTATCCTGTTCCACTATAAAATAGCTTGATAACCTCTTTCATAAATACTGAAACTGTAATTCAGTCTAGCGTTTTTCAAAATGAGGGCAAATTTATCAACAAATTAACTGAAAAAGTAGAGTATAATTTAGTGAAGCCACAATTGAGATACTCCTAGTAGTCCTCTTCTTTTTCCCCCTCTACAATTTGGTAAAGAATTACAGAAAGCTCAAAAATGGGCTAAATTTAAGAGGTCAAAATAAAATATAAATTTACTGTAACTGGAAGCTAACGTCTATCAAGGAAGAAAGAGGTCAGCAAAATAACCTAGAAGCATGCTAGAAAAGCAATAGTTTTTTAAATTTAAAATTCTATATGTGAAGATGTCAATAGATACCAATGGATAATATTCTCCCTGCAGAAGAAAAAGGAATACTAACCAGATACTCCCAAAAGAAATAACACAAAGTAACCAAGTTTATAAAAAAGTATCTTAGTTCATAAAAGTTGTGAATTAATCTGAAGCACCCAACACAGAGAAAGAAACATGGGGAAGCACAGTGAAAAATTCAATATACATCTTTTATCTTTGAGGATGGCTATAGCTAATAGCTACATTTAGGTTAAATTTAAATTAAAATTTGGAATGAGGATGTGTGTGTTTGTGTGTGTGTATGCCACTGCCTCACATTTATTTTCTATACGTTGATACATTCCAACCTATTTAACCCTTTGCACACGATGTCGAGTGTGACTCGACACGGTTAAGTAGAATAAAGGCATCGAGAAAAAAGCAAGCGAGTGCAAAGGGTTAAAAAATCATCTATATTAAGTTCAACTACCAAACTCCATTATCACACGTTTGAGTGTATAAATATCTGCACAGAGCATTCACCAGGCTGCTGTTTAAAGTGCTTGTACAGATGGATAGATTTGGGGGGCAGAGGACAAAATCTCATTCTTACTGCAGTAATAGGAATCTTTACATTTTTAGCACTCATTTCTTTTTAGAGTAGGTAAACTGCACCTGAAATTCACTCAGGCTTTGGGCTTTACGAGGGTGATACACATACAAATATGCACTAAACAGATACAAAAATGCATTTGGCCTGTGCACGCTGCATCAACATGGGCATGAATAACATCACCACAAACCTACTTTCAACATTTTGTCAAGGTATCCTATAAAATAAAATTAATGTGCCTTCTTTATTTTATTAAGGAGAATACACAAAACTGTAATCTTCCTAGATAACTCAACAACCAAGGAGATGTATTTCAATATCTGCAATTTACTTCATGAGCTATTTCAGCATAAGCAGCCCGTAACAGTCTGTGATATTATTTAAGTTAAGCCGTAACTCTGCTGGTATTAGGAACACACTGTCCAGGTTAAATCTGGTGGGCTCCAACGAGGAAGCTCATACACCAGAGGTGCTTACTACAAATGCTCTGAGGGCACTTTACTCATTAGCCTACTACGTCAGTTTTCTTTGGTAAAATCAGTAGCTTACTAATTAGCATTATGAATGTGAGAAATGGGATCACACCGATGAAATTAAAGGATTCAATATGTGGGTTTGGCAAAATGTTTTAGAGACACCACATACTGGAATGAATGGTATATAAGAACCTGCTAAAACTTGTACCCTTCAAGGCAACAAGAAGACAAAGAATCTGGACTCTGTCCTCCTCCATGCTATTATGTAAATGTTTCTTGAAAGGTGTGTCAAATACCTAAAAACACAGAGATCTGAGCCTCCATGGAACTTACAAATCAGTTGCATAAACTGCTTTGTGCTACTTGCTAGTGAATGTTTATCTAAAAGTTTTCTGTATGTGCAGTTTAGTCTGAAACTTGCTTACATTATAGCCCGGTAGTGAAGTTGAGAGAGAGCAGGTAACCCCACATGCTTTAAGTTTCTTTGGTGGATATCATTATCTACCTTTTCTCCCCAAAAAAGACACCTAGGGGTTGGGTACAAACGAATTGACAGTGGAAGAAGGGTCTGGATACCTGTTATGTTACTCAATGCACAATCTTTCTGTAACTTAACTATGCATGGAGAATGTGAATGATGCTTTTTGCCTGCCATTCTCCCAGGTTTGCTGATAATCAAATGACGAAAAATATGTGAAAACATGCCTGTAATCCTAGCATTCTGGGAGGCCAAAGCGGGAGGATCGCTCAAGGTCAGGAGTTCAACACACTAGCCTGAGCAAGAGTGAGACCCCATCTCTACTATAAATAGAAAGAAATTAATTGGCCAACTAATATATATAGAAAAAAATTAGCCGGGCATGGTGGCGCATGCCTGTAGTCCCAGCTACTTGGGAGGCTGAGGCAGGAGGATCGCTTGAGCCCAGGAGTTTGAGGTTGCTGTGAGCTAGGCTGACGCCACGGCACTCTAGCCCGGGCAACGGAGTGAGACTCTGTCTCAAAAAAAAAGAAAGAAAATATGTGAAAACAATCTGAAAACTGTAAGGTGCCATAATCGTGTGCAATATTATTACAATCTTTTCAACATATACTGTGAAACAGAAGAGTGCTGGCCTTGTGGCTGTTCTGCCTCTTTCTTGGATGTTAGTTTTATGGTCTGCGTGTCTGCTCTGTAAGGCCTCCATTCTGCTGCTGCTGCTGAAGTGCCTGCCCATGCACTGTGAATGCACACACACGTGCTTCCGTCTAAGACCTAAAACACTCTGCACTGGAAATGAGATGAGCAATACTTATTACTATCACAATTAATATCATTATTAGCATAATTAGATGTAGTACATATATAATTAACATAACATTAAGTAAGAATAAAGATAGGGAAAGTGGAAGTCTTGTGACCACCACTGCAAGTGCTCTTCTTAGGTGAAGTTGGCCAGTCTGACTCCACATTATTATATCTAATGTTATAGCTAAGCCCCAGCCTAGTCATTTAGGAGCTTAAAAACAACTGGATTTGACCTTAGAATTACACAATGTGTTCCAGATCGGCTCTCTGTATCAGAGTCTCCGAAGCTTTGGCATATTCAACTAGAATCTATTGTATGGTTTTTTTTAAAAAAAAACAGTGCTAAAAGAGCTCCTCCACCTTTGTTTCCATAACAGGCCTGAAACTTACCAATGACATAACAATACCACTGATGTGCCTTTGCTCAGCCCAGATAAGGCAATAGGCGGAAGAGCCAGGCAGAGTTTGGGCCTGACCCTCCCAGCAACAGGGAGCCACTAAGGATTTCAAGAGAGGAGTGCCACAAGTCCTACGCCCCCCTTTTACCACAAACCATGTGATTTTTTTTCCACTGCTATTCTTCAGTGACTGCTCTCTGAAAGAGAGTATGGTGCAATGGCCTCCCAAATGTCTTCCAGTGTCAACGCCACCACGTCCCTATGTAAATTCCACAGGCTAGTCTATGTCAGTGGTTCTTAACACTGACTGCCACACTAGAAAAAAAAAAAATTTCCCTGGGGCCATAGCATCTTGTTAATACAAAACGATCTTTTCTACTTTGTTATTTTTTTATTGTTTTCTGTGCTTGTTTCTGAGCATATGCAACACAATGCACGTTTTTAGAATTTAATTGTCGATATTAATTGTAACAATAAGAACGTCAACAAGTAAGATTTTGATGAACCAACTGCAGGGTTTTGCAGCACAAGGCCCAGGGGTCAAAACTGGCCTGAGTTAAATACAACTCATATAGTAGTCAACGTGTTAATTATAAAAACTACAGGGTGTCCCAAAAGTCACCATACATAAGGTAAATGGGAAAGTGTAGCTAAATGTACCTTTATTTACAAAATATTCATTACAAAATTTACAAAATGTTTCCTTTGTATGGAGAGTTTTGGGACACCCTGTAGAATCTTTGCCCTTCCTGGACCTGTCTCACAACCTACCAGATGATCTTTGTGATTTTTAAAAGGCCAACTTTGGCCGGGCGTGGTGGCTCATACCTATAATCCTAGCACTCTGGGAGGCCAAGGCGGGAGGATTGCTTGAGCTCAGGAGTTCCAGACCAGCCTGAGCAAGAGCGAGACCCGTCTCTACTATAAATAGAAACAAATTAATTGGCAACTAAAGATATACAGAGAAAAAATTAGCCGGGCATGGTGGCACATGCCTGTAGTCCCAGCTACTCAGGAGGCTGAGGCAGCAGGATCGCTTGAGCCCAAGAGTTTGAGGTTGCTGTGAGCTAGGCTGACGCCATGGCACTCTAGCTCGGGCAGAGTGAGACTCTGTCTCAAAAAAATAAAAAATAAAAAAATAAAAGGTCAACTTTGTTACTTTTTTTGTCTTACAAATATTTTGTGTGCTTAAGTTGGCAAGTCATATTGCCAACTAAATTCACCAAATTGGTATATATACACTAAACTTTGTTAGCTTGTTCACTATCTGAAAGCTAGAAAACAATTTTCCTGCTAAATATGTGAGGTCAAGAATAAAATCTACCATGATTTAGGCTGATTATTTCCAGAAAAAAAAAAATCACAATGATCAGCTGAATGAAAAAGACTTAACTAAGGTTGTTTCCCAAACAGTGGAAACACAGATAACAAGATGGTTATGGGCAAACTCCCATATCAGCCGGGCAGTTTCTCTCTGTGTAATGGTCACCAATGTAGCCCATAATCTCAGCTATTTCAAAATACTTAAGTCACAGCCCAACTGGGATGAACCCACACAAACACCTCACTGATGCCGTAACAACACGCTGGCGTGCATTGCCTGGTAATAACTCAGAATCACACAAGTGGAAGGCTATGGCGTAATGACTTAATGGCAGAAACCCTGGACCAAGCAGGGTCATAAAGATGATGTTTCTAATCTCATTCCAAACACTCACTGCTAAATGATCTTGGCCTATTCACTTAGGCTTTCTGAGCTAATTTCCCTATCTATAAATTGCCAGACCCGATTATTTGCAATTACTGTTAAGAATCCAATGAGATAATGGACACAAAAGTTGCTTAAAAACTAAATAGTTTAGGCCGGGCGTGGTGGCTCACGCCTGTAATCCTAGCACTCTGTGAGGCCAAGGCGGGCGGATTGCTCGAGGTCAGGAGTTTGAGACCAGCCTGAGCAAGAGCGAGACCCCGTCTCTACTAAAAGTAGAAAGAAATTAATTGGCCAACTAAAAATATATAGAAAACATTAGCTGGGCATGGTGGTGCATGCCTGTAGGCCCAGCTACTTGGGGGGCTGAGGCAGAAGGATTGCTTGAGCCCAGGAGTTTGAGGTTGCTGTGAGCTAGGCTGACGCCATGGCACTCTAGCCCGGACAACAGAGTGAGACTCTGTCTCAAAAAAAAAAACACAACTAAATAGTGTTTCACAAAAATCTAAGGTGAGGAGAACCAACACTGAGGAGATACACTGTTAACTAGGGAAACATCTTAAAATTACAGACCCAAATCAAAACTTTCTTGGTAATCTGCCCCAAACCAGGAGAGAACCAGTCACATGGTGTTGGGACCAGGTGTAACACACTGGGCTTAGGTTCTGAACTCAGCAGGTGCAAGAGAACTGCAGATAGTGGCAGCCTGGGTGAGGAGGGGAGACCAGAGGACCTGTTCATAAAAGCCCACTGCCTTGGAATAAAGTCCAAATTCCCCAGTGCACCATGTAAGACCCTCCACACCTGGTCCCAGCCACATTTCTCTCTAATCCCAGCAGCACATCCCCAGCTGACTGACTCTAGACACTGTGCTAGAGTGTCCCGATGCCACTTTACACATCCACACTCCCGGGCCAGCCTCCACCATGGTCCCCTGGCTGTCGGGGCCTGTCCCCAGCGTCCCACCGCCTCCCACCAGCCTTTGTATCACTGTCCGCCAGGCATACCATGTCTTCTGGTCCTTTGGTCCTTGATCAGCATGTCCTGCCTTCTAAATAGCTTTCTCTGCTTCCTACAGGTATAAGGAATAAGTCCTTCCTCCTTCCTATTACATTTATGTTTATTTCTATCATAGGGCTTTGTAAAAGTTCAACCTTTGCTTTGCTAGATGGTAAGCTTCTTAAAAGGCAGAGACCATTTCTTATCTTTGCAATACCAGACAGACACTACGAGTATCTTTCCTTCATTACAGCATGTGATCTTTATGTTTTTTGGAGTGAATGTAAACAAGATGATCTCAACACATTACACTGAAAGACACTGAACAGTACTCTAAGTTAATTCTAAAGCAATTCCAGGCTGGGCGCGGTGGCTCAGGCCTGTAATCCTAGCACTCTGGGAGGCTGAGGCAGGTGGATCGCTCGAGGTCAGGAGTTCAAAACCAGCCTGAGCAAGAGCAAGACTCCGTCTCTACTATAAATACAAAGAAATTAATTGGACAACTAGCATATACAGAAAAAATTAGCTGGGCTTGGTGGCACATGCCTGTAGTCCCAGCTACTCGGGAGGCTGAGGCGGGAGGACTGCTGGAACCCAGGAGTTTGAGGTTGCTGTGAGCTAGGCTGACGCCACGGCACTCACTCTAGCCTGGGCAACAAAGCAAGACACTGTCTCAAAATAAAATAAAAATAAAAATATAGCAATTCCAATGTTTTCTAATGTAAAATCTGAATAAGTAGAAATCTTTTTTTTTTTTGAGACAGAGTCTCACTCTATTGCCCGGGATAGAGTGCCATGGTGTCAGCCTAGCTCACAGCAACCTCAAACTCCTGGGCTCAAGCAATCCTCCTGCTTCAGCCTCCTGAGTAGCTGAGACTACAGGCATGCACCACCATGCCTGGCTAATTTTTACTATATGTTTTAGTTGGCCAATTAATTTCTTTCTATTTATAGTAGAGACGGGTCTCGCTCTTGCTCAGGCTGGTTTTGAACTCCTGACCTTGAGCAATCCGCCCGACTCAGTCTCCCAGAGGGCTAGGATTACAGGCGTGAGCCACCACGCCCAGCCAATAAGTAGAAATCTTAATTCAGGACAAAGACAAAAAAAAAAAAAAAAAAACAACTCTGCTTCCCGTAACTGAGCTTGCTATCAACCAATAGCAAAGCAAACTTCAGGAAAGCAATGGGGGCGCGGTGACGGTGACTCCTAACGTCAGCTCCAGCCGCTCCCCCAGCCCACTGTGCACACCTAACTTTAACGATATTAAGACTATTTCTAGGGGTGGGGTAGGGGTGAGAGAAAATTTTTTTTTAAATAAAAAAGACTATTTCTAGTCCTCCAGCAGACCATGCTCTCCTTACACCCTGTGCACTGTGCCCGCTGCTCTGTTTGCACGGAGGGTCCTCCCAGAAAAATGCCTTTTCCATCCTGAAGTCTTAGCTCAAGAGTGAACTTTTCCTCTTAAAACATTCCCTGATTCCCTCAGGTGGACTTACGAAGATCTTTCCAGATGCACTCACTTCCAACCCCAGCCCAGGAACCCCACCTCTCCATGTCATCCGTTATCACTCTCCAAAAATTATCTGTTTAAAGGCACCTCGTACTAACAAAGTGTCTGAAAGATCAGATTGGTTCTTTTTGGTTTTGCAAATCCAGCTCACATGCACCGCATAGATATAAATGTCTGAATAAGTCAGTGATGAGTAAGGGCACCGCCCAATCGACCAACACCGCTTATCTGCAGATAGCTGACCCACCCCTGTGGACTCCGGGCTGAGTGCTCACCTCTCACTGTGCTGGAAAGAGGCAGAGCTCAGACAGCAGCAGCCCGGCAGGCTCCCCAGAGAATTACTGCTCCAGTAGAAACAATAGCCGCACAGGCTGGCCCATCAAGCCCCATTCAATTTGAACGTTCTAAAATAGTTACAACTGCACTCAGAGAAATTAAGATTTCTATTTATTCAGATTTTATGCTGGGAAATGCTAGGATTGCCTTAGAATTCACATAGGCTTAGAGTGCTGCTCAGTGTCTTCCAAGACAGTGTTATGGCGAAAATTATAACATTAGTAAGAATTCCCTGTTTTGTAGACTTCTGTGGGCTAGACTAAAATCTTAGCCCTCCCTTTTAGGGTAAATACCTTTGGAAAAAGATAATCCAAATCACTGTGGACTTCAACAACGCTCCCATTGTAAATGAGAGGCTTCCCTTAAACAGAGTGTTCTCTTTGTAGATTAGCCGTGGCCCTTTCCTTTCTGTCTTTACCTCCTCCACTTGTATGATCAAGAAAAATTAGGTTAATATTGGCAAACCCAGCCATGTGGGCTAACAGCAGACAAAACATCATGAGTCTTGGCTGGACCCGCATGCTGAGCCCTCCTGTATTCTCCTGCGACCCCCAGCCCACTGTGAGCTCAGGGGCTGCTTGCCCCAAAACTTCTCAGTCTGCTCAAACTCCAACCTCAAAGCCATCTCCTTTCACTTCCAGATAACACCCTTCCTCATCCCTTTAAAGAGAAAATTAAGGCCAATAGACATGGGTCCTGTCTTAGTCCATTCAGGATGCTACAGCAAAATATCATAAAACTGGGTAGCTTATAAATAACAGAATATTGTATGTCTCACGGTTCTGGAGGCTGCAAAGTCCATGATCAAGGTGTCAGCAAAGCAGGTCTCTGGTGAGGGCCCACTTTCTGGCTCATGGAAGGTGCCTTCTTGCCATGTCCTCACATGGTGGAAGGGACCAGCCAGCTCTCTTTTATAAGCACATGCATCCCACTCGTGAGGCTCCGCCCCCATGACCCAATCACCTCCCAGTGGCCCCATCTCCAAGGACCATCACCTTGGGGGGTCTGGATGTCAACATACAGATTTGGGGGGGACACAAACATTCGGACCACAGCAGGCTCCCTCCCTGAGCAGCCATCCTCTCTAACTCTAGTATTTCAATGAAGGACCTCACTGTCTGGCAGACTGTCTCACAAACTCAACATCTCAAGTTAATTCTCAGGATCGGTTTCTAAGGAAGATACCGCCACGCCCAGCTGACGGATGGATGAGCAAACTGAGGATCAAAGGGATGAAGTGACGTGTCCAGTCCCATGACTATGAAATGACAAACAGAATCTGGCACTCCTGACCCTGAGCTCACACCGGGCTGCACATCTGTCACACGACACCCCCAACTTGTCTTCTCGGGTCCCCTTCACATATCCCGTGGTCTGGTCGAACTGGCCGAATGAACCTGCCCAAGCATTTTAACAAATTAAACATAGCTTTGCCTCTTTAAAAAAACAAATGTGATGTTTTTATAATTATAAAATACATGCTCATTATAGAAAATTTTGGAAAACCTAAAATGATGAAGGAGTAAAAGTCATCTATAAAAAAATAAAAAGAATTAACCATCTACAGCTACACACAACATGGACAAATCACACAACCTCTGGCATAAGAAATCCAAAACAAAAAAGTACACGTTGTATGACATCACTTATATATGGAACAAAAAACAGTCAATACTATCAGATGCCAGGGGCCTCTAAGGATGCTGATAAGGTTCTATTTCTTGGTCTAGGCACTTGTTGCATGGGTATGTCCAGTGTGTAAAGATTCAATGAACTGTATATTTATGCATGTGTGTACACATGTACACACACATAATATACTTGAAGTCAAAAACAATGTTAATATTTTGGTGTGTTTTCATTCTGGTGCTTTTCTTTTTCCTTTTGGTATTAATTTTTTAAGAATTTTTTTTAAAATTGCTACCACATTATGCATATAATTTTGTTTTCTGACATTTTACCCAACAAAAAAAGCATAAGCATTTACCCAAATTCCTGTAAACTCTTCATAAATACTTTTAATGGCTGTATAACAGTCCATCTGATGCCTATACCATAATTTACTTAACCAGTGCCCTGATACCAACCATTTAGGTGTCTCCAATGTTTATTATCACAAATACTGCTGTAGTAAATGCCCTTACCCTTTAAGTTTTTTAGCTGCTCTCTCCTCTTATGCTGCTTTATACATTTATGATATTATATATTATAGCTTATGTAATTATTTATGCACCTCCGTTATCCTCACTGCTCAAAAATAAGCTTCCCCAAATCACAGACCACATCCCTCTTCCTCGTGTTCCCCCGCAGAACGTTCTGCCAGTCTCCTGAAAAACAGTCAAGTACTGACTATTTGTTGATGCGTTTTCAGAAGAAAAGTAAAACCCCCATTCCCATCAATGGATTTCTGTATCACCACAGTCATCCATGTTAATATGAATATTTCAGTCAGTTTTATTTCAAACTCCTCTTTCAGTCTGCACAGCTAAATGCTTACAGGCAATTTAGCGCGGTACTTTTCATTCATTCAACAACCAGCCATGCCAAGCCCAAGGATCCAATGGGAACCAGCTAAGCGTCTGCCACTAGAGAGCATGCAGTCAGTGGATAATTAAATATGGATCCTGCTTGTAAAGAGACTCGCAGTCTAGCAGGGAAAGCCACGCGAAACAACTCTGCACTCCTCACTCTCGAGCTTTCAAATCACAACTGTGCAGATGGGAACAGGCACCAGCCCCAGAGCCAGACTCTGAAAACCTGACCTGGGTGGGTTTGTTAGTCTGAGGACGAATGTGTCTGCTGTATTTAATACGTTTTGAAGTGTTTTTTACAAACATTACTAACCCCATCATATCTGATCCTGCAAAAGGCACGGTACATTTTTAAAGTGCTAACAAAAAGAGACACATTAGGTAAAACAGAAACCAAACTAAAAGCTCATAAAAACAGAGCGGTGACAAATATTTTTCTTTTCCTTTTTTTGTTGCACACGGAATGAAGATTGGGAAGACCCCTGAAGGGCAAAGGATGAAATCCAAGCAGCGATGATCAACCAGAACACAGCAGAGAGATCTTCACAAGTTTTCCGTTTTGAATGTGTAACGGGATGACCCGTGCCAAAGGTGGAAACTTGGCCCGACGTTAGTTCAGGAAGCCGGGAAACTGTTCTAGAACAGAAAGGCTAAGCACAGCCAGGGCTGAGCCCACTCAAGCTCCTGCGATTCAAGAGGTGAGGGGTGAACCTGGCCACAAAGGGCTGCTGAGGGGGCCCCCAGGACCCCAGAGAAAATCATGAAGGAGCCTCCTGCTCCAAGAGATGTTTAATGCAGATGAAGCTGCTCCACTTTGGAACAAGACACCCCACAGAACATCCAGCAGCAAGGGCACAAGCGGTCATAGGGCTTCAAAGAACCAACTTACACTCCTTGAACTGCATCGAGGACTGCAAGCTGAAAGACCTCTTAGTCACTTTGAACTTGTGAACAAATGAGCTTAAGAGGAGGCTCTCAGAAGCTCACCTGTTTGAAGTAGAGGGCTTCTAAAATTACAGCACAAAGGAAGAAAAACACTATGCATGCACGTGGTACGGAAAGACGGCATGATCAGCTCATAAGGGAGTGAGCTCCTTCTTCACGAAAGGAAGGGACAGCCAAGGCTGGTTCACTAGCCCTGGGGTATTCTGGCAGGTAAAGGACAAGCTGAATCATTTTTTTTTAATTATTATTAAAATTTAAAAAAAATTTATATTAATTTTTTCTATATATATATATATTTTTTTAGTTGTCCAATTAATTTCTTTCTATTTTTAGCAGAGACGGGGGTCTCGCTCTTGCTCAGGCTGGTTTCGAACTCCTGACCTCGAGCAATCTGCCTGCCTTGGCCTCGCAGAGTGCCAGGATTACAGGTGTGAGTCACCGCGCCGGGCCTGAACCATTTTTGTGTGTGATCAAATGGCATATTCAGATGTTTCAGCATCAAGGCATGAGACAGCTTATTACTTTAGTCCTGCTGGCACCTGGCGCGTGAGGATGGGCGGGGGGGCTGGAGGGCAGACGAGCAGGGAGGCATGACAGCCACCTGGCCGGTCCAGGGTGGGAGGCCAGAGCCAGGTGTCAGAGGTCCTGTGTGCCCTAAGGGAAGCTGAACGCCACCACCCCGAAGACACTGACAGACTTGAGCTTTTAGGGAGGTGACGCAGCGAGATCTGTATATCCAAGAGCTCATGGGGCAACAGGGAGGATGGGTCTCAGGCGAGGAGACCAATTAATAGGCAAAGTCTAAATGAGAGATGATAAAGGAGGGCAGAGAATGATGGGAGATGGGGGACATGTCCTCGCTGTCCAGGGGGTAAAAATCAGGACTTGATCCATCAGTCAAGGTGCAGTGGCACAGAAGAGGTGCGAATGGAGTTAAGCTGGATGATGGTGCCACACAGCCAAGAAGAAGAAAAAGGAAGAACAGAGGATAGATATGTTGATCCTGAGGAAGCGACATGTGGTTGAGCAGGCAGGGACCCGGAGCTCAGGGACAGAGCACTGCGGGAACACAGACTTGAACGTCCCCCACCACAATGGCAGGAGGAGAAACAAGGAAAAGTGGGTGCGATCACTCATAACAGGAATTTTACATTCTTAAGACAGAACCCTTTTCAGAAAATTTGGCAATCTCTTACCATAAAAAAAAAAAAATAATAAGCACATCAATAGACATTTTTGAGAAAAAAATATCAGGAAGCTCGCAGGCCCCCTGCTGCCCATACCGTGGCTGGCAGTTCAGAAATCTTGGGCCTCGGGTGGGGGTGCAGGGGTGGGAAGAAGGTCTAAAGCAGCATTTCTCAACCAGGACGTCACTGGCACATTGCCAGGGACAAGTCTTCACCACGTAGGGCACTAGCTCAGCCCCTGGCCACTTAATGCCAGAAATACCCAATCCTCAGCCTCTGTGATAACCAAAAAAATGCCCCCATGTATTTCCAAAATGGTACCACCCCACTGGAGAAGCCCTGGTCAAGAGCAAGTGGAGGAAAAAGCAAAGGAGACTTAGGAAGATCAGAGATGGAAAGAAAAGTAGATCCAATCCTCCAGCCATCACCTCCAAACTATACCCAGGTGGGGCCCTTCTCCCACCCCCCACACACCATCCCCACCACCAGCGCCTTGTCCAAGCCATCCCCTGCATAGATTATTGCAATCATCTCCTAACTGGTCTTTCTGCCTCTATCTTTCCTACCCCTTTGTAAGCGACTTTCTATTAGAGGCATTAGAGTAACCTGTTTCGATTTTACTAATTGTATTTAACAAACACTTTTATACTCACTACCTGCTATGCTCTGTTCTTTACAAATATCAACTCATCTAATCCTCACAACACCACTATGAGACAGCTATCATTACTATCCCTATTTTATGGGTGCTGCACAGAGAAGTTAGGGAACCAACCCATGGTCACAGAGCCAGTTAAGTATAGGGTTGGGATTTCCACCCAGGCAGAGCCCGGGAGTCCGTGTTCTCCCACTTCCCCAGGCTGCACTCCAGTCTGTCCAGTACTCTGCCCAAGACCCTGAGCAAGGTCTTCTCAGAGTAAAAACTAAGATCCCTGCCACAGCCAGGAAAGCCCCACTACAGGGACGCCCACTACCTCCTTGCCTCCCCCTCCAGCCCTACCCACCTGGCCCGTAGGGTGGGCACCTGTGAACCTCTACTCCTCTGCGCGGTGTCCTCCCCTGCAGCATTCTTCTCTAGACCTCTGGCTCCTGTGTTCTAGCAAGGTCTCTGCTTGTGTTAGTGAGGACTTCCTGCCCACCCAATATCGAGTAACACCTCCAAGCCCACCCCCAGCATTTCTAATTCCCCCACCTTACTATAGTTTTTCCTCCAAAGCATTTGTCATCATATAAATAATGTGAAATTACTTGCTCACCTATTATCCCCCCAGTGCTGTGTGCTCTCCACGCAAGCAAGAGCTCTGTGTGTTTGATTCTCTGCTACGTCTCCACAAGTGGAAGGGTGTGCACTGCAGGTGTGAATGAACGAACAAATAAAAGAATGAACAAAGGAATGAAACTTCTCTTCCTTGGCATCTCTTCCTTGATGCCAAGGAAGAGAAGTTTCAAGAGAGAGGGAGTGTAAACATGCAGCAAAATACTTCAGTTGTATTAGGGCTGGAAGGTTTCCACTGATTTTGGCAACTAAGATACGGGGTGCCTGCGGCGTGAGATGTTTCTAAGAAATGGTCCCTGGCTGGGGAGTGAGCAGGCAGGTGAGGTGACACAAGCAATAAGCAGACAGCCCCTGTGCAAAGCTGGCCGCGAAAGGAGACAGCTCGTAGGAGCGGCAGTGCCGAAAGAGACCTGAGCACACTGTTTCCAGGGCGAGGAGCCAAGGCAGGGTGAGGCTGAAACCCAGTAGACAGAAAGGATTACTGACAGAGGTCTGGGGACAGAGGTCCAGAGTGTGGAGGACGAGGAGGATCTTCCGTTAACAAGCAAACACTCTCCTCCCACCCTCGGATGACCTAGACTGGCAGTGTCCTAACTCCAGCGCTCCTCGGAACCATTGGCCTGGACAGAGGGCAGAGGGCTCAGTACCTGACCTGTTCTGCCCAGAGAGCACAGAGGCCTTCCCGGGCCCCAGTGCAAACAGGACGATCACGCAGAGCACACTGGAGCTGAGTAAGGGGTAAAGGCACCGACTTTCCACTGTGGCACTTCATATGCCTAAATTTCCAGACATGGACACATTGATACATCCTTTATTTCAAAATCACCCTGAGTGATAAATCAGTAGCCTCACTTAAAGATCAGCAACTTGCTCAGGAAGCCTCACAACTTCTCCAAGGCTACCCAGGTACAGCTGGGCTTTTAACAAAAGTGGGTGCTCTGGGATATAGACAACCACAACAAGTAAGATGTGCAACATTTGGAGGATGGACATGCCTGAAGCTCTTACTCGAGGGGGGAGGGGGTGCATGGGCAATATAAGTAACCTTAACACTTATACCCCCATAATATGCTAAAATAAAAAAAAAAAAGTGGGTGCTCTTTCTAACACCATTCATTACTCAGTAGAATGCAACAGAGAAGGGACAGATAATCAAGACTAGGAAGATTACAATGAAAGGGGTGATCTAGGTTGGGGAGTTTGGAAAGAGAGCAAATAGTGAAATAACTGTCATTCACAGGAAAGATAGGTCGGGCGAGGTGGCTCACACCTGTAATCCTAGCACTCTGGGAGGCCGAAGTGGGTGGATTGCTTGTCAGGAGTTCGAAACCAGCCTGAGCAAGAGCAAGACCCCGTCTCTACTATAAATAGAAACAAATTAATTGGCCAACTAAAACTATATAGAAAAAATTAGCCAGGCATGGTGGCGCATGCCTATAGTCCCAGCTACTTGGGAGGATGAGCAGAAGGACTGCTTGAGCCCAGGAGTTTGAGGTTTCTGTGAGCTAGGCTGACGCCACAGCACTCTAGCCCTGGCAGCAGAGTGAGACTCTGTCTCAAAAAATAATAATAATAAAATTAAAAAAAAA
Source organism: Mirza zaza (assembly GCA_008750895.1). Lineage (NCBI taxonomy): Eukaryota > Metazoa > Chordata > Mammalia > Primates > Cheirogaleidae > Mirza > Mirza zaza. The sequence continues at coordinate 118,667 of VSMD01053447.1, forward strand.
AAAAATAAAACAGGAAAGATAACAAAAAGTGTATTGAGATTAGTTAAAAGGGACAAGGTATGTACATACCCCCCCAAAAGACTTTGTAACAGCAAATAACAAAATGAGAAAGGAAGAGAGAGAGAAGGAATGCCTAAATAGGAAAAGCTTTCCGTGAAGGCTACAGTAAGAAAACTAGAAATTTTGTCAAACATGACAAAAACACATTATCAAGTACTGTACTGGATTTAGTTGCTTTTCATTTAGTTTTGTTATCCAGCTGTGAATGTCAATTGATACAATAAAAACGGATGTAGCAGACAACTGATTTTTGACAAAGATGCAAAGGCAATTCAGTAGAGAAAGAACAGCCTTTTTAACAGTATTGGAACAACTGGATTTCCATATGTAGAAAATGAACTTCAATCCATAACTCACACTGTATAAAAATTAACATAAAATGGATCATAGACCTAAGCCTTAAACCTAAAACTATAAAACTTCTATAAGACACGAAGAAATCTTTGTCACCTTAGGTTAGGCAAAGATTTCTTAAACACCACACCAAAAGCACAATCTATAAAAGAACAAATTTATAAGTTGAATTTCATCAAAATTAAAGCCTTCTCATCTTCAAATCACTGTTAAAGAATGAAAAGACAAGCCACAAACTCGGAGAAACTCTTTGCAAAGCATGTATTTGATAAAGCTCTTGAATCCAAAATATATAAGAACTCACAAAATTCAACAAGGAAACAATCAACCCAATAAAAACACAGGCAAAAGACTTGAACAGACACTTCACCAAAGATATAAAGATAGCAAAAAAGCACATAAAAAGATGTCAACATCACTGAACACTAGGGAAATGCAAATTAAAACCACAATGAAATACCACAAATGACTAAACTTAAAAAGACTGACTCTACCAAGTGTTGGCAAAGATGGGAAGGAACTAGCATGCTTATGCACTGCTGGTAAGGATGTAAAATGGTACAATCATTTTGGAAAACAGTTTGGCAGTTTCTTAAAAATCTAAGCATACACCTACCATATGATTCAAACACTCCACTCTTAGGTACTTACCCAAGATGAATAGAAAGTATGTGCTCATGAATACATGTATGCTAGTATTCATAACAGCTTTATTTGTAATAGCCAAAAATTAGAAACAACACAAATGTCCACCAATAGGGAAATAGATAAATTAATTGTTGTACAATCATATAATGGAATACCATTCAGCAATGAACAGGAATAAACTACTGCTACACACAGCAACATGAATGAATTTCCAAATAATTATTCTGTGTGAAAGAAGCCTCAACAAAGAAGAGTACATACTGCATGATTCTATTCATCTAAAATTCTAGAAAATGCAAACTACAGGGACAGAAAGCAGACCAGTGGTTGGGGAGAGGGGAAGGATAGGGAGGAGAAATTACAAAAGAGAATGAGAAAATTTGGGGAGGAGTGATGGACATGTTCATTACCTTGATTGTGGCAATGATTTTACAGTATATACACAGGTCAAATCTTGTAAAATTGTACTGGTAAGTACGTGCACTTTATTGCATCTCAATTACATCTTGATAAAGCTGTTTAAAAAAGGAATACAAGGTAAGGAAGTTACTGTACACTAAAAAAAATAAGGAAAATACAGCACAAATAAACTATAACAAGGTTTTCTGACATCTAACATATCAGGTATTAGAACTTCCTATAGAAATGAATGCCCAAATTTTACCTTTAACATTACAAAACATCACCAACCTATTTCTTAATGGTATTTCTACAATAAGGTTTCACAGATTATAAATCCGTTCAATTTTTTTTTTTTTTGGAGACAGGGTCTCAATCTGTTGCCCGGGCTACAGTGCCATGGTGTCAGCCTTGCTCACAGCAACCTCAAACTCCTGGGCTCAGGTGATCCTCCTGCCTCAACCTCCCAAGTAGCTGGGACTACAGGCATGTGCCACCATGCCCAGCTAACTTTTTCTATATATTTTTAGTTGGCCAATTAATTTCTTTCTATTTTTAGTAAAGACGGGGTCTCGCTCTTGCTCAGGCTGGTCTCAAACTCCTGACCTTGAGCATCTACCCACCTTGGCCTCCCAGAGTGCTAGGATTACAGGCATGAGCCACAGCACCTGGCTCAAATATTTTAAGCAAGAATATCTGACCAATGTCTGGCCATTAAGAGAACCTGAATTTTTTCAATATAAATACTTATATCTGGAAGAATGATTTAATCTTAAGTGATTTTTCAATAATAAAATTACTATAAATAAGGATAAACATGATTTAGCATTTGGTTAACAAAAGAGAGAAAATACATCACCCACATTCATAAGACCTGCAGTAACTCTCCCTTTGTTACAACTTGTATCTATATGTGATTTTTTTAAAAAAGCAAAGAGTAAAACATATGCTACTGAATAAGAAAATCTTTTTCTAAATGCATACAACTTGGACAGCCCTAGAGTTCACTGTAATGAACTTTGTGATATATCGGAACGTACCAAAAAATAAAACTACAGAATAAGTCACCTAAATCCTATAGCAAGGTTGTGAAATAAATGGGTAACAAATATTATTGGTGCTAAAAAGCTCCAGGCAACTTGTTCAAGGTCACCCAAGTAACCAATGGACATATATACATGAGGGGGGGGGAAAAAATAACAAGGGCTCCCAACCATAACTTTTCTCTCCTCCAGATGCAAATGTCCTGCGGGCACAGACGCCCAGCACAAAGCAGATCACATGGTGTGTCCCTCTCAGGCCTCACTCCCAACATTTTTATACAGGTAAAATTGGATCTCAATTAGCCTCATGGCTAATAGGGGCTTCTCTATCTTCCCATGCCTGCCTGACTAGAAAATCAGGGGTGGGGTAACGAGGGAACAAGAGGAACAGTTTCCCTAAGAGAAGCCAATGTACGGAAAGCTTAAGCTTCCCTTTTCCAATTTTGACCAGGTAAACTACTCACTCCTCCTTTGAGAGCACCTAGTGCAGGGCCTGGTACACAACAGGAGCTCAGAAATGCTACCTTCATCCTCGGCCAGCAAGACAGCTCAGGCGTGTCACAGTCTGGGGAAACCCAGAGGTTGAGAGCAGAGAAGTTCAGTTCTGAAGGGACCAGAATCAATTCCAAAGTCCCCTGTGTACTTAGTGATCTACAAGATACGAAACCAGAAAAGAACAGGAATTACACTGTCAGGGTGTGAGGGGATAATTCTGAAGGAAAAGTAAAGTCCTAAAAAACAAGAGAAAAACACAGATGAGTATTTAAGAAGCAGAGACTCCAAACATCAACAGTAGAGATGTAAATACTTCAGAGTTATGGAACATCAAACTAACATTTCATAAAGAGCAACCCCATGACAAAAATACTCAAACCAAGCTTGAAGCTTTCTTGGGCCTTGGCTGGTCATAAGACTTTTTTGGCTACAAGAAGGAATGCTTTTGGTGAGAGAGAGAGAGAAAAAAAAAGAACTTCCAGACCTCTAGGTGGCTCCCATTTTTAAACAACTACTCCTCTCCCTTAACTATGTGGTCAAATGATATCTAGTTATTATGCAAGTCACATCAACAGCCGGACAGCACTGAACATCTTTAGAACTCTAACTCCCATTTTTCTATGACAGTTTTCCCAACCTTCCTTTGAAGTCTAGCACTGAGCAGTTAACAGCAGCTAACTAATGTGTTATCATGTGACACTGTGTAAAATAGTACAGCAAAGAAAGATTTTTTTTTTCCTTTCAGTAATCCTGTGCTGATGAAAAATAGCATCATTATTTTAATGATGTACTTGGAAAAAGGATTATCTACAACAGAAAGTCACAGGGCCACACTAATGAAAAGGTGCCTCAATTTATTACTAACTAGGAGTCTTTCACAGAGCCTAAATGCATTAATTTCACCTGGTATCAGCAAAGGTTTTTTCATATTATACATATAACCAGCAAAGAAGGAACATAAGAGAGTGCCCGTCTGGCTTTTCTGTCGTGATAAATTAATTTAAGTGACAAAGAAGGCAATCGAGATACAAACACAAAACTGATATTACTATCTCATTCACTGTATCAACAAATATTTATTGAGCACCTATGTATACCAGGCACTGGTGAATAAACCAGGTCCTATTAACCTCATATAAACCTCAAGGGCAAGAGAAAGACATTAAATGATTAAATAATAATGTGTAATTATAAAGTGTGGTAAATATTAAGAAGGAAAAGATGATTAGGCTATGAAGGAGAAAATAAAAGAGTTCCAATTGAAAGGATGTTAAGGTGGCCTTGTCAGAGAAGATCTTTATAGGAAAGGATATTTGGACTAGTGTCCAAGGCTGAGAAGTTGCTCAAGGAGAAGGTCCTAAAATAGAGAGAAGAACAGCAAGAGCAAAGGCCCTGAGGCCGTTCTGCTGGAGAATTGGCCAAGGTGTGGGCAAGAGATATAGATGGGGAGCTTTGACAGCATGTTGAGAATTTTGTATCTCATCCCCAAAATAAACATGTTTCCTAAGAGCCTTGAAAACTTCAAAACAGTAAGTCACTTTTTTTTTTCTTTTTCAGGCGCCTGGTGGGAAAACAGACTGTAAGGGGTGCAGAGTGTGCACAGGAAGCACCTCACCAGGGAAAGAGAATGTGTAGTGGCTTGCATTAGGACAGTTAGCATAGCGGAGACTGACAACCAGACAGGTTTGAAAGAGATTTTGCAAGATAAATGGACAGCAGGACTTTGTGATGGACTGGTTTGGTGGGGCTGATAGAAAAGAGAGTGGAATGGCTCTTGGAATGGCACTCTTTGGGTGGCTGAGATGAAAAATGGAGGAGGAACAGTTCAAAAGTTTGGGTGATCAAGAGCTCAGTTCCATAGTAGTTTGAGATGTTGCCATTTACTGGCTGTCTAAGATGTGCCAGGCACTATTTTAGACGTTCTATTCACCACAGCATCGCTTTTAGTAGAAGTATTCTCATTTTCCAGAAAGCAAACTGTGGATCACAGAGATTGAAGCAAGCATGGCTACATTTACTCACCGAAGTAACAAAGGCCGGCTGCAGAGTAAACATTCTTTCCACTGTACAGAGTACTTGGAAATTATCTCTATACTTTGAATTTTCAATTCTATTTGGGGTTGGGGTAAGCTAGCATCCAAGGAGAGTAAATAGGCATTTAACATCCAAATCCTCGGATTTATGATACATAGTGTGTTTCTACCCACTCCATTTTTAGCTGCAAAGAGTTTTGCAATGTTTAGAGCACTAGCAAGATACCTAAGACCTTAATGTTTTACAACAAATGAGCAAAGCCATTATGCCAGGAATTAACCCTGATGAAAAGGGCAGCAATATCCTGCAGCAAACTATTTTTACACCCAAGTTGTTACATATGTCAAAATAAGATAGATCGATTAATGAGTAAGAAACCCTGAAGAACTAATCAATTCTCAAACTCCAACGCATTCAAGTCAAAAATTGATGTAAGTCACCAAGTACAAGAGGCTACAAAAACCAAGCACTGAAAATTCAGGTTAAAAAGTTGAAACCTCAAAAAAAATTAATAGAAGGCAAAAAGAAAGGATACCACGACTGTGAAGAATTTTAAATCTGCAATTCCCAAAGATCTCAGCCAAATGTCAAATGTGGTAAACCCGCACCCTAAAAACTTAAACATTCACTCTTCTTTGTAACTGCTTTTCCCTGCAGCACACTGGTACTTCTGCAAACTGAAATGCCCTTCCTGTCTGCACAGACTCATGATTTGCTCCCTCTCAGGGCTCTCTAATGCACCCCTGAGCTACTGAAGCCCAGAAATAAAGTTTGATCAACGAACCCAGAAAGAACTCAATGCATTACTGACAACTGTGTCTGTTATTGAAAGTATCACCTGGAGACTCTTAAAAAGAGGAAGAACTCAGGCAGGGCGGAGATTTTTGAACTCTACATTGTATCATCTACATTACAAATTATATTTGGTTGTGACTGATCCTTCAACAGAATAATCATTAAATTATGATCAGTTTTCTTAAAGTGGAGTATGGTCATGTATAATTTTGGTGGTTTTGGAAGAGTTCCCCATAGAGATAAATAATAAAAAAATAATAATACCATTAGTATGCCTGCTAAAACGTAAAACTCACACAAACCACTTCCCCAAATGACAACGCTGGGTCCTGCGTCCTGATTCTTGTGCCCACCTGGCACCTCTCCCAAAGAGGGCTGGCTGGCATTCACTACTGCCTCCCCCAGGCAAAGGACAGGATGTGGAAGACCCATTAACAACGTTTCCCATTTTCTGTTCCTTCGTAACATGATAGCAACTCCTGGCAACCCCAAGATGAAAGACTTTAAAATTTTTTTAATTTTAGAAAAGATCAAAGGCCAATCCCTTGGGGGAAAAAAAAGAAAAAAACTACCTGAGCCCCTCCTCCCCCCACCAGAATGCGTGGTTAACCCAAAGAACAGAAAAGCACAGATGTATACATATTTAATGATACCTCCTGGGGACAATACAGATCTAATGAATCGCTGAGCCACAATCTGCAGGAAAATCCATGCATGTTCGTCCCTGCTGTCACCAGGCTGGAGGAATTTTTAAAAATGCAAGGCGTTGATGTATTGACGAGGCTAACCTGACAGGTTTAAGTCAGCTATGGAACGTGCTTTGCATTTATTTCCCTTCTGAATCCCCAAAGATCGGGAGCAGTACTGACCTGCAATTATGTCCTACGACTGCACTGCTCAAGATGCCTTTTGATGCCGGGAAAGCAGTGGCTGAGCCACACCAGGCGGCTCTGTGATGCTAAAACAACAACGCAACCCTCGGCTGTGAGAACCCAGGTCCTCGGCTCCTGTGACCCAGGGCCGCACAGGGACCCGCGTTCAAAGCTCGCGTCCCCTTAAAGTCGCATCTTATCGGGCTTTCTGCGATTTTTACCTTCTCAAAGTTTCTAGCCTGCAAAACAGAATTACTTTGAAAGTCCCCTCTTCTGCACTCCCCTCCCCAGAGGGACTGGCGGCAAGGGGGAATAGGAACGCAGAATGGTTAACAGTTCAAATAAAATGTAAAAAACCCATAAAGCAATCATTTTTTTTTTTCTTTCTTTCTAGAGGAAAAAAAAATAAGCATTCACCAAACCGCCGCCCGGCAAGCGAGCATCCGATTTCCATCTGGAGAACGAAGTATTAAAGAAGCCAGACACGCAATTCCCTTCCCAACAAAAGTGGCCTCCAAACTCCCTCGCCAAGGACACCGGGAGGAAGCGGAGACGCGGCGAGCAGGCTCGTACTTTTCAGCCCGCGGCGCGGGTGAGGCGCGGGGAGGAGGCGCAGAGGGCGACCCCAGGGGAGGGCGGGCGCGGAGGGAGTGGGGCGCCCGCGCGGGAGCCGGTGGGGGAGAGCGGCCGAGGGGGCCCGCGGCGCCGGGGGCGGAGAGGGCGTGCGGGAAGGGGAGCCCCGAGGCTCCAGCAGAGGAGGGAGGGGTCCCAGGCGCTGCCCAGACGCCGCCGCGGCCAAGTGAAGTTAATACTTACTCAGTTTCGCAACTGCGCCGCCCCCGCAGGCCGCCGGCGGGGAGGTCTGGACGCGGCGGCGCCCGGAGCCCGGCGGCCGCCCAGCGCCCGTCCCCGCGCGGCGCAGCCCCGCGCCGCCCTCCCCGGGCCGCGCGCCCCGCACCGGCTGGAGGCCCCGGCGCCCCGCGCGCCTGCCCCGCGCGCCTCCCCGGCCGGCGCCGGGCGAGCGCGGACGCCCCTGGCGGGGTGCGGGGTGCGGGAGCCGCGGAGCCGCCGCGGGAGCCGCCCCCAGCGCAGCCGCCGCCGCCGCGGGCGGGCGGGCGGGCGAGGCTCGGCGAGGCGCGGGGCGGCGGACCCGAGCGGGCAGCGGCGCGGGGCGCGGGGCGAGCGCGGCGGCGGCGGCGGAGTTGGCGGCCGGCTCGCTCCGGCGGCCGGTGCCTCTGGGCTCGGGGCCGGGCTTGGGGGCCGGGCCGGGCCGGGCGGCCGGGGGCTCCGCCCCTTCGCCGGGCCGCGGCGGAGCGCGCGGGAGGAGCTGCGCGGGGGCGCCCCCCTCGGCCGGGCGCTCGGGTTACAGCCGCCCGCGCCGGGGCTCGGCGTAACGGAACCGGGGCGCGGCGCTGCATTGTGGGAGCCCCCAGCGCGGCCCGGGGCGCGGCGCGACCCTCGGGCCCACCCGCCGGGCCCGCCCGGCCGCTCGCACGCCCCCGCGGCCTGGGGACCGGAAAGCCGGACGCGGGGAGGGGACCCCAGCGAGCAAAATCTTCCATAGCCCGGGGGCCGAGACTCGTAAAACTGCCCTCTACGGTCACCCCGGAAAGTAGGAGGCTTTTTCCGCAGACGGAAAAAAAAAAATTAAAAAGAGCCTTTCCATGCCCCAGAGGACTGGGTTTGAATTGCTTTTCATCTGGAGTGGCTGTGATTCAGCGTCCCTCTTAGCAGCGGGCAATGACAGAGGCAGGAGAGGGGAGGAAAAAAAGGCAAAAAAAAAAAAAATAGCGAATGAATCAGACGGACGTGAGTAACTAAAGTTTAGAAAGATCTGGGCTCAGATTCAGACGAACACCCCCCCCCCCTAAAAATAGCAGATAATCAAGGAAGGAAACCAGTACTTTCATCTGGAAATGCAGATAATGTATGTTGTTTTCACTATTTCACTTTTTCTTTTTTAATGGCATGCAGTTAATCAGGTCACTGGACAAAATTCAGTCTTTGGTCCAGGCTTGTGCTCACACATGCCCACAATTCAGCAACAGCTATTAACTTGGAGGGAGGTGGGGGTGCAGATAATGGATGAGATATAAGAAAAAAAATGCAATTATAAATTGTACCCTCCCCCTTTGAATTCTGTAGGCACTTGCTTTTTTTTTTTTTTAATCATCAAAACAAGGGTATTAAATTTGAATCACAACTTGTTACAGCTCATCTGACTCAGAATCTGATTCGTTTTGTTTTGAGTTTTGGGTTTTCTGGCTCTTATTCCTCTTGTTTCTTGACCTTTAGTTATTTCACAGCTCATTAATTCCTCTACCTCGCAGGTGGACTGAGAAGAGAGATGCTAAGACTTTTTGTCAAATTTGTCAAACCAACATTTGGAGGATTCCAGAAGAGTTTTCTGGGATCCAAATGCAAAACCTGAGGGGATGTGATTTAAAGATGAGTCTGTAGGACATGCATCCTCCTTTGACCCTGCTAGACTCTTTTCAAAGTTGTTGTCAAGACCTAAGGTGAATGTTTCCGAACCTCCCATTCCGTCAACAACCTTTCACTCGACTGGACAACATCAGTCACTGCCTAATTGCCAAATCTAATGGAAAAATTTAATCCTCATCTTGTCGTGCACTTTGTGGCATTTGCCAGTGTTGACCTCTCCTTCCTTCTTAGAACTTTCCCCTTTTCCTTTGTTGTGATAGTCATCCCTGTTTTGTGGACGTCTTGAAATGGGTTAGTGATAGCAGGCAGGAGTGTGGCTTTTGTTGAACCAGGATTCAAAATCTCGCTGAGTAGCTGACCCCTAGTCCAGTTTCTGTGGATCACAAGGAGGAGCCGGACCTCAATTTTACCACTCGTCCAGAGATGAACAATTTGCTAGACTCATGACAACCAACCGTCATGTGACCAACATTTAAATGTACTATGATTGGATAACCATATTCACTATTTAGGAGAAACCCTTCCTAAAATCTAGGCACCTGTTTAGATATCTATCCTCCCCTCCACACTACATCATGCCTTACTGGTGGCTGCCGCTATCTGTGTATTTGCCTCCGTCCAGTGCTGAGTAAACCCGGAAAAATTTCGACCCTTAGCCCATTTAGTTAATGCATTCTTTTTTCAGAGTCTAGTACAATTTGTTTTAACCTTTCTTTGCTATCATCACATCCCTGTGAAGCCTTCCTGAGATCACAGCAAATGTCCTTGATGGAATTTGTAAACAACTCTTACTTCTGGTTTCTAATGATATATCCCAGAAAGGTGCCTAACTAGGGTCAGTATTCATGCGCTTCAAACCCTGTGACATGGTAAGGTTTGATTTTTAAGAAAACAGCTAGAAAATGGATTCGGAAAAGAGGCTAATCTAAAGGGAAAGACTAATGCGGAGAGCTGTGGGAATGAAAGGGAGGGGAGATGTATTAGGAAGAATGCGTTAGTTTCACATTGCTACTATAACAAATTACCACAAACTTAGTAGCTAAAAACCATAAAAATTTATTACCTTGTGATTCCTAGCAGTCAGAAATCTAAAATCAAGGTGTGGGCTCTGTACCTTCTGGAGGCTCAAAGGCAGAATCTGTTTCTTCGACTTTCCAGCTTCTAGATGCCGGCTGCATTCTTGGCTTGCAGCCTCCTTCCTCTACCTGCAAGGCCAACAGCACAGCATCTTCAAATATCTGTCACCTCTGCTTCTTGGTGAGGGGGCATCTCTTTCTCTGAGAATAGGAATTGGTTTGGATATGTTTCTAGCAATATATGTTATGAACTGAATTGAACTGAATTACTTGTGGGAATAGATGACAAGTGACTTCTTTCCTTGCCAAATCATCATTGGGATAACTGGATTTATAGGATCGGTGAAGCAGTGGCTTGTTGCTTCAACTAAATCTGTGTCAATCTGGTAACCCATGCAACTGAAACCAAGGTGTTGGCACACTGAGAAAACCTAGCTTACCTCTGCAGTTCATAGGGATAAGTCCTTTCCTCTGGAAATCCCTGGCAACTCTTCTATGATATCCAGTGGAGCCATATTGCCAAGTTTGAGAATTTTGTGTCTAGACCCAGCGTTTCCCAAACTGGCCCACCAGGGAATATCAACCTGGGAGACGCGATGCTGGGAAGACGGTTTTTCCATGCTCAGTATGGCCCGTGGAACAGGTTGTGACTACATTCTAGACCAGCCAAGAATGTGCCCAGAAATGGGTTGTCAGTGAGTCAAAATCCATCAAGGGCAAAGTGTTGGGAAATCCCTTCATGAGGACATCTGGGGAGCCATAGAAATGAAAATTATAAAACAAATTGGTGCACGGTACTGGCAGGAAAAGTTGTGGACTTCTGAATATAATATAAAGTCTTTTATTATCTGGCCCCACCTGTCTTTCTTCTTCTCCCCTACTTTTCCCAGTCTGTGTTTCACCCATAGTAAACTGAGGGTTCAGTTCTCTGAACCATGCCTCAGTACTCTCATCACGTTACCCTGAAATTGCTTGTTTACTTGCAAAGCCCTCACCATCCTTTTCTAACCTCGGCCCTTCCTACTTCTGAAAGCCAGGGACAATATTGTATTCATCTCTGTATCCTTGGTGCCTGACACAGGGCTTGGCTCAGACCAGGATCTCAGTTAATATTAATTGAAATAACAAATAAATAAATAAACGACAATACAAATTGAAAAAAAAAACTAATGTCGCCTACTCCCCTCCCTTGTTACAAACCTTTCTTCACTCTTCTTCCTTCTAACATATAACTCACTGAGATTTCCATTCTTCTTTTTTCAATTAATAACATCATTTTAAAACTAAACATAGCAAACTATGGTACTATGCTTGGTTCTGGGATTATAAAAATGAACATGACATAATCTCGACCTTTTGTGAGCTGGACATCTATCTAAGGAAACGTGCTAAAAAAAGAAAATGAGGCAGATAATGCAGGCTGCCTATCCCACTCCTTTCTCCTTTTCTTCGTTAGTAATGGAAACCTGATTTTGTGCCCTGCTGAAAAAGTTTATTTCACAACCCTCCTGGCAGATGAGAGTTACTAAGTAGAAGCCAATGGTAAGTGGATAGAAGTTGTTACTTGGGTCTCTCAGGAAAAACTCCTTCGTAGTGTGCTAGCAGTGGGGTATTTACAGAGCTGACTCAGTTTTCTTCCTGCTTGGAACATGGATATGATAGCTGGAGTGATGACAATAATCTTGTGGCATCAAGACTACTTCAAAGCGCAAAGTCATATGCTAAGAAAGACAGCAAAAAGATGAAAAAAGCTGGCCTGAGAACCCCGATCTCCCTACCTTTGAATTTGTTTTATGTGAGAGGAAAATAGCATGTCCCTTACTGATAGCCAAACACAATTGCCAACTAATACAAGTAATTACAATATGATGAAATAAGAGGTCTAAAAGAGATATATGTATAGTTCTTTGCATGTACATTTAAAGACAAGGTAACTTTTGCCTGAGTAAAAGGAGTTTGGGAAGGACTTCCTCAGGGGACGACTTAAAAGATGTATTCACTAGGCTGAGAAAGATGGGATTTCAGAGGAAATGCTATAATGCTGATCGTCCACATCATTGTGTCATCGTTGTTTGTGGTAAAGATAGATTACGGGCTGGGCATGGTGGTTCATGCTCATAATCCTAGCCCTCTGGGAGGCTGAGGCGGGAGGATCATTTGAGGCCAGGAGTTCAAGACCAGCCTGAGCAAGAGGGACACCCATCTCTACAAAAAATAGAAAAATTAGCCAGGCATGGTGGCACGTGCCTATAGTCCCAGCTACTCAGGAGGCTGAGGCAGGAGGATCGCTTGAGCCCAGGAGTTTGAGGTTGCAGTGAGCTATGATGACACCACTGCACTCTAGCTGGGGCAACAGTGTAAGACTCTGTCTTGCAAAAAAAAAAAAGATAGATTATGGTATTAAAATTTTTTTTATTAAAGAAGATGATGTGCTATTAAGCATGAGAAATCATGGGAACCCTTGAGGTCTGTGGGAGGAAGAATTTGAAGAAAGTACTGATTGAGAAGAAAATAACATATATTTTTTCCTGTTTAATTCTATTCATTCTAATGTTTAATCACTTTTTCAATCAGTTTGTACAAATGAGAGCATTTAAAGTTCTTCAGCCTATCTTACCAGGCTTTCATTTAGCCACTGTTAAGTTTGGAAGGAAAAAGAAAAGAAATCATATCTCTTCACCTCTTCAGTGTATGTATGTGTTAAACAAGTAAATATGGTATTCTTTCCCATTCCTAATGAAAATTCTGTTCACATACTAAAATACTGAAAAGATGTATAAATATTTTAATTGACCGATTTAAAGGGTCTTTTTTAGAAACAACCAACTATTCTCAGATCTGTAGAAATTTTTAATTTAACAATAATTTCTTCTTAAAAAGAGAAAAATGTTTAATTACCAAATCATAAACCACCTTTAAAAGACCATCCAATAATCCGATGGGGCAGGAAGGTGATGATGAGCATATTTTGTTAAACAAAAAAATACAATATGGAAAGAAAATGAAGCATAAACTCTAAGATGGAAACTATAGGCAGTTTAAACCAAAAAGAATACATCCGAATATCTTCAAGAATAGGATTTAGAATATGACTGGATCCTTCTACAGGTGCAAGTTATTTGAGAGGACAATACCATGAAAATTTGAAAGTCTTAATTATTTTATTGTAGGCCAGAAGAATGGATTTAGTCAGCTGAGATTAAGTATGGGGGACTAGACAAGAACCTATATTAGGATACGAATATTGGGGTGAAACATCATTTAAGGCACCAGATGTTATGAACTTGCACCTTTGTAAATACAAGCAGTAAAATCTGGTCTGTCTGGCTTTCAACCTGAATGCTACTCACTAACTGAAGTTTATATTCCAACGTACAAATTTTGGGGACACACAAAAAATAAAATAATTGAGGGTTATAATGATACCCTAATATGATTTCTGAATCATAGCAGAAAGATTCAATTATGTTCTGCTTTGCCTTCATGTATTTAATTATATTTTTATTAGTGCAAACAAGAAATCTAATCTGTTTTATAACACTTAACACTGCTAGATTAATAAGAGACTCCTCATCAGGGACCCAACCACCCTCAATAGCAGAGTTTACAGTTCATGGGGGGCAAAAAACCCAACAACTGGTTTTAAAATGTGAGATTTATATTATCATAGCAAGAATAATTATTACAAAAAATTTAAAATCACCTAACCACATTTTTAAGATTTGTAACAGTGTGTTGGTTCATAAAAAATGCTGTGTAGCCAATTCTTTTAATAAGTATAATTATTCATATTCTGTGGTAAGAAAAAAAATTACCTTAGAATGTGAATAAATACATCTTTATTTCATATTTGATAGAATGTGGTCTGTTAGTGTCAGCAGGACAGCAGACATATACCAGTTCAGTTGGTTTGAGAGTCCTTTCGAGCTTCTTCTCATCTCACCCGTGGTTTCCCCAGAGATGTGTATGATGGCTCTGGTGGCAATAAAGAACTCTAATAGATATAAGGGGCCGGGCGTGGTGGCTCACGCTTGTAATCCTAGCACTCTGGGAGGCTGAGGCGGGCGGATGGCTCAAAGTGAGGAGTTCGAGACCAGGCCGAGCAAGAGCAAGACCCTGTCTCTACTATAAATAGAAAGAAATTAGCCAAACAACTAAAAATAGAAAAAATTAGCCAAGTGCGGTGGCGTGTACCTGTAGTCCCAGCTACTCAGGAGGCTGAGGCAGGAGGATCACTTGAGCCCAGGAGTTTGAGGTTTCTGTAAGCTAGGCTGACACCATGGCACTCTAGCTCAGGCAACAGAGTGAGACTCTGTCTCAAAAAAAAAAAAAGACATAAGGAATAAGCATGTGTCTTAGGTCAGACTTCTTCAGAGCAGAGCCTGAGGCAGGGATTCTTGTGCAAGTGACTTACTAAGGGTGTGCTCTCAGGACAAGGGGAGTGAGGGGGGTGCCGTGTACTCTTAGCTGGAGACGAGCTTTGGCCTGACCGTGTGAGGAACCAAGGACAGAAATTGCACCATGGGCCGGGGGTGGTGGCTCACGCCTGTAATCCTAGCACTCTGGGAGGCTGAGGCGGGTGGATTGCTCAAGGTCAGGAGTTTGAAACCAGCCTGAGCAAGAGTGAGACCTCGTCTCTACTATAAATAGAAAGAAATTAATTGGCCAACTAATATATATATATAAAATTAGCTGGGCATGGTGGCACATGCCTGTAGTCTCTGCTACTCAGGAGGCTGAGGCAGGATTGCTAGAGCCCAGGAGTTTGAGGTTCCTGTGAGCTAGGCTGATGCCATGGCACTCACTCTAGCTTGGGCAACAAAGTGAGACTCTGTCTCAAAAAAAAGAAAAGAAATTGCACCATGAAGGTTGGTCCAGTTGAGGCAAGACGGCTGGTCTTTTACACCCCCACTTTCAGTCATTGTCAGAGAGTCTGGGATGGGACAAGGGGACCCTCGGGTTAAGGCTTATGTCTGGGGTGCACTTGCCAATCCCCCCTTTCTTGCCTCCTGTGGGCCTAGAAACATACTTGCCTGCTTATATTTCTGCTGCAATTCCCTTTGCTGCCGGCAGGATCTCGGTCTTCCTGTCTTCCCCTCTCTCTCTTCCCCTGTCATCCCCCTCTCTCCAGTTTTTCCATGACTCTTCATATAACAAACATCCAACTTCTCTGACATTTTCTAATAGTGCGACAACTAAATATGGTGGCCAGTATAGGGCGGGGCCATAGAGTGAAAGCCCTTTCCAGGCTATTCCCCTTCCAGGCTGTGGGCGTGGCAGAGGGGGACAGGGAGCTCCTGAGGCCCAGGAGCCAGGACAAGGCAGTCGTGGTGCATGTACCTCCAGGCACTTCACCAACCCCAGACCTTCCGCCTAAGACGCCATTTCAGACTAGTGGGAGGATGGGTGGGTCGGGGCAAGAGTGGCCAGACACTGGCTACTGTGGGCTCTGAAGGAAGAAATGAAAATTATATATATATATATATATATATAATGTATATATAATTTTTTTTCCTCTGGGAAACAAGAGAAATTCCCTTTACCCCAAGGCTGAGGTAGAAATAAATGACTCCAAGAACTACTGATGTGGAAATCCTAAATACTTCCCCTCTGGCTGGAATCAGAACATCTCCTGATACCGTACTCAATGACGAAATTGGCGAGGGGGTGGCCACAGCAGTGCAGTCTGCCTGGGTGCTGCTTGACACAGAAGGAGGCAGAGCTGAGCTGGTTAAGACATTAATGGTGGTCCGGCACGGTGGCTCACACCTGTAATCCTAGCACTCTGGGAGGCCAAGGCAGGAGGATCGCTCAACGTCAGGAGTTCGAGACCAGCCTGAGCAAGAGCGAGACCCGTCTCTACTATAAATAGAAGGAAATTAATTGGCCAACTAAAAATATATATAGAAAAAATTAGCCATGCCTGTAGTCCCAGCTACTTGGGAGGCTGAGGCAGGAGGATCACTTGAGCTCAGGAGTTTGAGGTTGCTCTGAGCTAGGCTGATGCCCGGCACTCTAGCCCAGGAAACAGATTGAGACTCTGTCTCTAATAAAAAAAAAAAAAAAACATGAATGGTGTCATCATCCCTCCCTGCCACCTTCCAAGGGAGACCCCTTCCGCTTGCCCTTCAGCCTCTGTGGAGAGCCCAGCCTTCCTGACTTATATGGGAGCCAAGCCAACTAATTTTTAAAGAGAACTTTAACAGAACTCTAAGGCCCCCTTCTGAGAGAAATTGGAAAGATACCAAGACAGAGATTGGTTCAAATCCTGGCTCTGCTTCTTATTACTTTGGTGCCCATGGGCAAGTTGTTTAAGTTCTCTGGCATTAATTTTCTTATCTGCAAAAAAAAAAATAAGGGGGTGGAGGGAAGAGGAGGATAACATTAGTAGCACACAAAGAATCATCGTGAAGATCAATGAGAATAATGCGTGTGAAGCACAGTGCCTGGTACATAAGTACTGCTGTTATCATAATAGTATCATCATGATAATTGTTATAATTATATTATTATCTGAGGGCTCTTAGGTGAGAAGATACTTTTCCTTTCATCAAAGCAAATAATTATAATTTTCTATTCCAGTATACTCTATGCCAGGCACTGTTCTAAGCGCTCACGTATTAACTGTTTTAATCCTCACAACAGCCCAGTGATGTAGGTACTATCATTATGACTATGTTATATTAGTAGGTTAGGAAACCAAGGCAAAGAGAGATTAAGTAATTTGCCCAAGATTTCATCATTAGTGGCAGAGCTAAGATTCGAACCAGATTTTGAAGTCTGGCTTCAAAATCTGTACTCTACCACTCCATAGGTAGTTAAAGAGTGAGGCAAAAATCAATGATAACTGATAGAGTTGGCACCAGCTCAAAGTGAAAAGATCAAAATGAAATCGCAAATTGAGAGTCTGGGTTAGGCGAGGTCCTTCCAATTGGTACCCAAAGTGTGCTGAGGGTGAGGATTGGGCCGGCCCAGCAGCTTCAGGCTTCATCATGAACCGTCCAGCTAGCAAAATACCTTAACCTATTTTATTTACTTATTTAAAGACAGAGTCTCACTCTGTTGCCCAGGCTAGAGTGCTGTCGCGTCAGCCTGGTTCACAGCAACCTCAAACTCCTGGGCTTAAGCGATCCTCCTTCTTCAGCCTCCAAAGTAGTTGGGACTATAGGCATGCACCGCCATGCCCAGCTAATTTTTTCTATGTGTTTAGTTGTCCAGCTAATTTATTTCTATTTATAGTAGAGACGGGGTCTTGCTCTTGCTCAGGCTGGTCTCGAACTCCTGACCTTGAGCGATCCACCCTTCTTCTCGGCCTCCCAGAGTGCTAGGATTACAGGCATGAGCCACTGCGCCTGGCCAACCTATTTTATTTTAGAATGCCAAGTTGCCAAGTCAACTTCCAAGCAAATTGGGAAAACATGACTATAACTAAGGTAATCATTACGTATTTTAAAGGACATTCCTAGTGTCTTTTTGTGTCTTTTATCAGGTAAAGGACCGTCCTAGGAAATGACACAGTGAGTACTAACTAGTTCACAAATTAACTTTGTGACCCTGGGCAAGTCGCTTTGCCTTCCTGCACCTCTCTTGGAAGGATGATCTGACAACAGTGGCTCTCCTTTGAACCCCAACACTGACAGGCAGACCTGGCTGGCCCAAGACTGTGTGTGTATTCCAAGAGGACTGCATTTGTATCAAGGGCTTGCTTACAGAATGACTTTGAAGGCCATGTCTAGCTCTAATGTTCTGAATCCACGAATCACAAGTTAGAATAATTGGTGCCTTTGGAAGAGAAGTGACATGGCAGGATAGGCTTGTGCCAGCTTCTAATAATGACCTATACAGCAGCTCAATATACAACTAAGAAATCCAGGAAAACAAAAGTTAGATAAGTCTTTAGCATAGAGTGACATTAAGAACATAATACTTGGCTGGTCCGATGGTAGTGGGTTATCAGAACTTATTAACATTAGTGTCACTAAAGTTGGTATTCAACCCCCCACTGCTAAATTTGACTGGCTTAAAAAAAAAAAACAATACTCACTGAATATAATTCTATAGTATATTTTATACTTTATTCTGTGACTTCACTCCCAATGTTCAATTTATATGTCAATTTTTGAGCATTGGTTTCCAAAAATGTCATTATCCAGTGAGTTCTATTAGTCATTAAAGCTTTTTTTTTTTTTTTGGTTTATAAAATCTTTATTTTACTTTTACTTTTGAAAAATACTTTCACTTAATAATGAAATTCCACATTGACTTTTCTTTTTACTTTCAGCATTTTAACATGATGCTCTACCATTTTCTGACTTGAATTATTTCTGAAAAGTCTGCAATCATTCTTACCTTTGTTCCTCTGTAAATAGTGTGTCTTTTCCCAGCTGTTTTTTTATGCTTTTATTTTTTTATCTTTAAAAAAATTATCTTTATTATTTTTTGTATATTTATTTTAACGTATCATGTGGGTACAAGTGTTAAGGTTACATATATTGCCCGTGTCCCCCTCCCAGTCATTAAAGCTTTATAACAAATAGATCAGGCGTCCTCAAACTACAGCCCTCAGGCCATATGCAGGTGTTTTTGCCCGTTTTTTTTTTTTACTTCAAAATAAGATATGTGCAGTGTGCACAGGAATTTGTTCATAGTTTTTTTTAAACTATAGTCCCGCCCTCCAATGGTCTGAGGGACAGTGAACCGGCACCTTGTTTAAAAAGTTTGAGGACCCCTGAAATAGATGAAACAAGTGTTGATACTCTCAGAAGAAATAGCCTCATGTCACTTGTTGCCCCTTGGCTCTCAAAACTGGGCAGTCCACATACTAATAGGGGTCATGACAGCATCTCAGACCAGATTAAAAACGGAACAATACTCCAGTGATTCGAGGAGGAAGTAGATAATCAATTGAGCCCTGGGTAGTTTCAGAGAATAAACTAAGGAAAGGAAATCTTTTCCTTTTCCTCAGGGCAGAGACGTTTTTTTGGTGGTGTTTTTTTGTTTTTATTTTTGTTTTTTTTGAGCACTTGGTATTCCGTAGGGAAGTGTTAGTTAAAACAAAAACACTGTTTATTAGAATCCAAGTATGAGAAATTAATCCAACATAGATTGGCATGCCAGTCTCCCTTTTCCTCTTTCATAATAGAAGAGCAATAGTGATTGTACTATATGAGACTCTTTATAGGGAAGGGGTCTGGTTCTGTCTGGCCATGCTATGCAGGAGTGAATAAGGCAGTGGGAAAGAGTTTTTAGGATCCTTTTGTGGTTCATAAGTGTGATGACTGGCTTTCTATGCGCATGCGTGAGATGTGCTTCCCTCAAACCTTGTTACAATGTCCGCACGTTGCCCCTCTGACCTGCACACAAAAAAAGTATTTTAGAAAAAACAGTTTTAACTAAAAAAAAAAAAAAAAAGTCAGACAAAATGAAATATAGAAGCTAAAATTTCAGACCTTCACAATCAACACCCCGGCTGGTTGCCACTTAGAAAAGGAAGCCAATGGAGACCCAGTGGCAGCGGCAGTCAAGGCAGGTGTTTTAGTGACTGTATTTCTACCAGGCTGGAGTTGGAAAATGGAAGAAGTAGTGATTTGGAAGAAAAACTACTTTGCACATAAATATTTCACTGTGAGAACTCAAGGACATCATTAGTATGTATTTTAGACATAGTGTATAATTAACATGAATGGTTAAAATTCAAATTTCTAAGTTTGAGAGAAAATAGACTGCAGGTGATCCCCAAATTTCTTATATAGGCAGAAAGTTATATGGGCAGAAGAGATGTGTTGGGAGGTAAGATGGGTTTGGAAGACGTTTGAAAGGCTGGAAGTACTGGATTATAATCCTTCTAGGGCATGGACAACATCTTGAAGTTTTTTTCTTTCAAACCTGCTCACCAACATCAGTTCAGAACTCACTATGCATGACAGTGCTTGAGTGAGTCTTTTTGTCAGATAAATGAAAAGCAAATTAATGCACTTTTCAGAGCTTTCTTCAGAGGCCTGGGCTTGAGCAAGATAATTGTCAAAAGGACAGAATATTTGGGAATGAAAAATATGGCCGGGCCGGGTGGGGTGGCTCACTCCTGTAATCCTAGCACTCTGGGAGGCTGAGGCGGGTGGATTGCTATAGATCAGGAGTTCGAAATCAGCCTGAGCAAGAGCAAGACCCCGTCTCTACTAGAAATAGAAAGAAATTAATTGGCCAACTAAAAATATATAGAAAAAATTAGCCGGGCATGGTGGCACATGCCTGTAGTCCCAGCTACTCGGGAGGCTGAGGCAGCAGGATCGCTTGAGCCCAGGAGTTTGAGGTTGCTGTGAGCGAGGCTGACGCCACGGCACTCACTCTAGCCTGGGCAACAAAGTGAGACTCTGTCTCAAAAAAAAAAAAAAAGAAAGAAAATTATGGCCATTAGAAGATGCTGTTTGTCACTTTTTTTTTTTTTTTAATGCTTTTTTCGTCCTCCTGGCTACCCTAACCCTACCCTGGAAGGCAAGAGAGCAGAGCATGCTAGATGGCTCCAGGCAAGCTGTGAGTGTGTGGCAGCAGCATCTGTCTATACTGGTGATGCTGCTGCTGACTGTGGGCAATTTATTTAATCTTTTTGGGCCCCAGTGTCTGCACATGTAAAAAGGGATGATGGAAATGAGGATTTACCAAATAAGGCAGTTGAAGGATTAACTGTCTCTGACATAGAGAGGCCCCAGTTCGTGTTAGCTAATTGTCCTTAGTCTGCCTGCTGAAAACCAGAGGTTTCAGGTTGGAGGCCTGTTCTTTCAGGGAGGTACTTTCCTTTGTATGGTATCTTGTGGTGGGACAAGGAGTTGGTGTATGAGACCAGAAACCCAGCCTCTCAGGAGCGGGAAAAGAGAAGACCTCAAGCTAGGTGCAATGGCTCATGCCTATAGTCCCAGCACTTCGGGAGGCAGAGGCAGGAGGATCCCCTGAGGCCGGGAGTTTGAGACCAGCCTGGGCAACATAGCAAGACCCTGTCTCTACCAAAAAAAAAAAAAAATTAGCCAGGCATGGTGACATGTACCTGTAGTCCCAGGTACTCAGGAGGCTGAGGCAGGAGGACCCCTTGAGCCTAAGAATTCAAGGCTGCAGTGAGCTGTGATCAACCCACTGCACTCCAGTCTGGGGGACAGAGTGAGATGATGCCCTGGTGACGATCAGAGATAACTACCAACACCAGAGGTGGCTGTTAGTCCCCAGGCAGGCGAATATTAGGCAGAAATATTTCATTCATGTACTTGTCTGTTTTGTTTTGATTTTTTGGCTATTCTACTGATAAATATCATTACTGAGATGTTATTACTGCACATGAAAATACCGGTAAACCAGGGCTCTGATGTGTCATTGTCATCACTTCTCGGCCTTTTGGCTAAGATCAAGTGTGATGTGTCATTGTGTGAAAAAAAAAAAAAAAAACACCAAAAAAACCACAAAACAGTGTTTTATTCAGAATCTGAGCCCAGACTTGGCTTTATTGTTCTGAATGAGAGTTCTGTGTGGCAGGGCAGTAACATCGGAAGCATTTCTTGGTGTTGACTGTGAATGCCTGTTTGTCACTTTGTAAAGTTGGCTTAGGGTAGCCAGATTGTATAGGAAAACCTTCTTAAGAGTCACATGGCAGCTTTCCAAAAACCCTTTAGAGCTGGGTACAGAATCTCACTGGACTTCCCCCTGTCTTGGCAGCCTGTGACAGGGCCCAGAGAGGCTGTGAGGTCCCTGTTCAGGGCAGGATGGCATAGGCATGAAGCGAGATGCTCCATCCAGATTCAGCAAAGACTGCTAATAAAGGTCCTTGTCATGGCACAATATAAGCTGGAAAAATTAGAATGAGAGCCTCTTGAGCTGGAAGGGGTCTTAGAGCTCATGTCAGCCAATCCCTTCATTTTCCAGCTGAGGAATTAAATCTGCAGATGCCTGGTGACCTGCTCAAGATAATGCAGCTAATTAAGGTCAGAGTTAAGACTTGAGGCAGAATACAAACAATTTTTCAAAAAAAACCTTCTGTACTGGTGTTTGTACTTATTAAACTTCATACCACTTCTAGCCCTTGTCTCATCAGCTCTTATCTCTACAAAATAATTAATGTTGCAATAAGCTGGAATACAAGGAATCGGTGAGAGAAATCATGCTAGCGTGTTTGGGGTTGTCTTGATAATTCTCTGAAACCACAAAGAGCATTCGATTAAATAGTTTGCAGCAAATGTGAACATTTATGTTTATTTTCAAAGGGGACTGTCATTTTCAGAAATTAAAGAAATCTTTGTTCCATTCTTCAGGCTTTAAAGTCTGGGCTCTCAAAACCCATGGCGATGGTTTACCGTTGCTCGTGCCACTGTTCGACCAAGTACTACTTTAAAAGCCTTTTGAGGCCATTTTAGAGGAGCCCAAACGTCATGTCTCCCCGATTATAGTACATGCAGTTGTCAAGTGCGAGAAGCCAGCATCCCTGGGTGAGTTCTGCAATCTCTGAGCTGTGAGCAGTCAGTCAGGCTCCCAGAGAACAGCCCGCCCCTGTATTTAAGACACAGGACTCACGCCCGGGATCAAGCTGCTCAAAATTGCCTTTTTACTCAAGATCAAGCATCTTCAGAAGTCATGTTGTAAGCAGTAGGGGAACTATTAAGTTGAACTGAAATAGCACAGCTAGAAAGAAGAAAACCAACGTGTATTTGCAAGATGCCAAGAGGCCGGCCGCATT
Organism: Mirza zaza; assembly: GCA_008750895.1. Taxonomy (NCBI): domain Eukaryota; kingdom Metazoa; phylum Chordata; class Mammalia; order Primates; family Cheirogaleidae; genus Mirza; species Mirza zaza. Next base: position 141,600 of record VSMD01053447.1, read on the forward strand.
TCTTAGGGCCCTGTGCAGAGGTAGTATGGTCGTGTTTCCTCCAGACTAGTTTAAGAATCTTATGCCATGAAGATTTTTTTCTAGTTTGCATTTTAAAATGTTTTCCTTTTCTTAATTTTAAACCATGAACTTTCCTTGTGCCGATTAAAGAAAAATGAGATGGAGGTCAGCCTCTCCCTGAATTCCTCTCAGCTCATGAACATTCTTTCTCCACACGCAGTCGCGTGCCTGCTGACTCCCCAACCCAAGACCCTGGTTGCAGGCAAGAATCAAATTCCTGGTGGCTAGACCAGGGAAAACGCAGTTGCAGGTTGCTCTCCTCTTGCCCCCTAAGAGATCAAGCACGTGACAGTCTGTGTGTCCCTGTAACACACCCTCAACTCTGTCCTCCCTCTGCCTGTCTTTCTTTCATGCACATGTGGATGTAGAAACCTGTGCTTGTGGGGCTTTAACCCCTTCCTTCTGCTGCCAACGCTTTCCTGTTTTCTTACAGAATCCTCTCCTTCCACGCTTCTGGTCGTTATTTTCTCCCTCCCATTTTGTTTTCCGAATCTACCTGGAACACATGGCTGATGAGCATACACGTTAGCTTGTGATAAACCTTGAAGGAGGAAAAAGCAAAGTCACATTTTGGCTGCTGTGTGTCCAAACCAAGAAGCACTGCCACGTGCTTTTGGAAGTTCAATGTCCATGGAAGCATTCGTTCCCCATGCCCCGCCCCCACCATGCCCTACTCTATTTACGCTGAATTTCCTTATTAAAAATATGCTTGTAAGGCCGGGTGCGGTGGCTCATGCTTGTAATCTTAGCACTCTGGGAGGCTGAGGCAGGTGGATCAGTCCAGGTCAGGAGTTCGAAACCAGCCTGAGCAAGAGTGAGACCCCCGTCTCTACTAAAAATAGAAAAAAATTAATTGGACAACTAAAAATATATAGAAAAATTAGCCGGGCATGGTGGTGCATGCCTGTAGTCCCAGCTATTTGGGAGGCTGAGGCAGGAGGATTGCTTGAGCCCAGGAGTTTGAGGTTGCTGTGAGCAAGGCTGATGCCACGGCACTCTAACCTGGGCAAGAGAGTGAGACTCTGTCTCAAAAAAAAAAAGAAAAGAAAAGAAATATGCTTGTAAATTATTTCTACTTAACAGCTTTCCCATTTTGAGTACTATAGAACAGCATTGTCTTCCACTGCTTTTCATTGCAGCCGTACCACATAAGGTAAATAAGCTCTTTTGAAATAATCTTGGAACCTAGCCATTTTTTAAACATTGTTTCAATGAGAAAATGAATTTCCAGCTTTTAGAACATGATTTATTTTAAGTTGGTTATTTCCTCTGTGTGTTTGGTAACAAAAATCTTTTTGATGTGGTGCCATAAAATCAGAGAGGCCTGCCTTGTTTTTTTTTTTGTTTTTTTTTTGTTTTTTTTTACCTTGTCGAATGTGTTCATCATAGGAAAAAAAAAAAAAAAAAAATCAACCTGTTTGTTTCTTACATTTTATTTTGTTCGTGTAACATTCTAGAGACCTTGCTGTGCATGTTGTTGATTATAATTTTTTTTACAATCAAAAGGTATATGGAGGCTGCAGGGTTTCTACTATTTCTGTTCTTCCCTTCCTCCTGGGCACGTGGAGGGACTATAGGTTCCAGTCTCCCTTGTAGGGAGGTGTGGCCGTGGGGCTGGACATTTGCCAATAGAATACGAGCCTGGGTGATTTGAGGAACTTCTGCCTCATCTGCGTAAGAGGAAATCCCTGGCCAAGGATTCCCTCTCTTTCCCCCATTCAGCTGGCTGAAATGGCCAGGACCAAAACCACCCTGGACACCAACTGTTGATAGCAGAGCCCCTGCCAGCCTGGGTCTCCAGTAACCGACAGGACCTAAGCTGCCCACCTTGCTGCAACACTCATCTGGGATGTGAGCTGTTACCAGGGAAATGAATAAACTTCGTTGTTCTTTGAGCCACTGAATTTTTGGGGCTCTCTTTCTTACAGCGGTTCAACCTACTCTGTAAATACTGCCACCAAACAATGTTTTACAAGGTGTCCTGTCGTTAAGTATTTTACCTCAATATACTGAATAACCAAACGATAGAAGCAAAAAGTATTTTCTTTAGAAAACAAAACTGTAGACATTGTTTAACTATTTTACTTTGGTTCTGATAGTGAACATTTCTTAGACATCAAGAAATTTATAAGGCTAATTTAATCTTCTATTCAAACATAAAAATCTATTTACCAAAGCCAGAACATATTTTACAGAGAGTTGTTATTTGAAAGGGATAATTTGTTCTGGCCTTCATTATGTCTATTAAAGGAAAATAAGTAATAGAATACCCACCTCAGAAGCTGGTTTCTTGGATCTAATATCCCATGATAATCCCATTTTAATTAGGACCAAATTCTGCTTATGATGAAATGCCCCCTCAAGAAACAAAACTCTTCAAGGGTCACTCGGTAATAAAATAACAAAAGAAGCATGAAGCAAGGGTAACATTATTGAATTTTTAAAAAGAAGTGTAAATTGGAATAAGGGTAGAATCATACGTGCTCATGATTTGTTTTTTTATCAAAAAACAAAGTGTCATACTTAATGGTACTTCTTACAAATTGCTGAATAATTTTGTTTGTTGGTTTGCTTTGTTTTTCTCACAAAGTAAAATTTTAATTTAGGTTCCTTGTAAAGTTTTTTAATCAAAATATATATTATAAAATATATAAAAATATAAACATATTAATATATATAAAATATATATTATATACTGAATATGTAAAAGTATAGACATATCTCAGAGTCCTAAAATTTAAGAGTTAATAAAGAGGGTTACAAAAGAATCTGTGCCCTTAAAGACCTCATAAAAATTTAAATGAAGCCCAGGCACGGTGGCTCACCTGTGTAATCCTAGCACTCTGGGAGGCTGAAGTGGGTGAGATGGCTCAAGGTCAGGAGTTCGAAACCAGCCTGACCAAGAGCAAGACTATCTCTACTAAAAATAGAAAGAAATTAATTGGCCAACTAAAAATATACAGAAAAAATTAGCCGGGCATGGTGGCGCATGCCTGTAGTCCCAGCTACTTGGGGGGCTGAGGCAGGAGGATTGCTGGAGCCCAGGAGTTTGAAGTTGCTGTGAGCTAGGCTGATGCCACGGCACTCACTCTAGCCTGGGCAAGACAGTGAGACTCTGTCTCAAAAAAAAAAAAAAAAAAAAACAAACTTAAATGAAAATTACAGTATTCTCAGTGGAACTCAGAATTCTGAATGCATTCTGAGAAAATACGCTTAAGAAGATAAAATAGGCATTAGCAACAGGAAAATCATCCATTCTCTTTTGATATCTTTGGAACTAACAGTAAATGCATCTCACTTTTTAAAATTTTTTTTATTTTTTTGAGACAGAGTCTCACTGTGTTGCCCAGGCTAGAGTGCTGTGGCGTCAGCCTAGCTCACAGCAACCTCAAACTCCCGGGCTCGAGCAATCCTACTGCCTCAGCCTCCCATAGCTGGGACTCCAGGCATGCGCCACCATGCCCGGCTAATTTTTTCTATCTATTTTTAGTTGACCAATTAATTTCTTTCTATTTTTAGTAGAGATGAGGGTCTCGCTGTTGCTCAGGCTGGTCTCGAACTCCTGACCTTGGGCAATCCTCCCGCCTCAGCCTCCCAGAGTGCTAGGATTACAGGCGTGAGCCACTGCACCCAGCCTCACTTTTTTTTTTTTTTTTTTAATGTAATAATGGACTTTAACTCTCTCTTCTTGTACTGGAATTATTATGATAGTAGATCTCCATTGCTCATATGAAGATTTTACCTCAACCCTAGACTGACATCTGTGGGACTTTGCTTGTGCCTCAGGAAACACTGGTTCCCCTCTTCTACCCATTCCTGGCTGCTCCACTACGCTAAGCTGAAGCAGCATAATGAGGCATCAGACTGGCAAGAGAACATGCTTATAGCGGGTGGGATACACGGTAATATGGATTGTAGATCTGGAAAGAAGCTTGAAAAGTTTTCTAACTATTTCTCTCTTTCTGTGTTGAAAGATATAAACCACACATTATAGGCAACTGACTGCTGTGTGGCAATCCACCTAGAGTCTTGTTCTGAAAAGTCCAGAAAATTAAGTCCTACTGCTGGATTTAGCACTGCTTAACTCCCTGACAGATCCCAAGCTGGTCCTCAACTTTCCTATCTGGAAATGGGAGTACTATATGCATACATGTTTTCCCCAAATCCATGCTACACAAAATCTGCACCTACAGGAAATTACACAAAACACAACTCCCTATTTTAAAATAAAAAAGAAGACAGTCCTAAAGAGGAAGCAAAATGCCAGTGGGGAGGGAGGAATAAACAGGTGGGGACACCTGTACCATGAGAATGCTTCTAGAACAGGGGTCTCTGAGAGCTGCATGAGGACCAAACCCAGCCTGCCACCTGTGTTTTCAAGAGCTAAGAAGGATTTTTACAAGATTTTCTTTTAAATCCAGAGAAGGTTTTAATTAATTTAAATGTAATTAATTAATTTAGATTTAATTAATTTTCATGTGATACATGAAAATTATATGAAAATCAAATATGGAGTTTCGTTGGAACACAGCCACACTCATTCCTTTACATGCCGTCTGTGGCTGCTTCCACACTATGACAACAGAGCTTAGGAGTTGTGACAGAGACCACAGGGCCCGCAGAGCCTAAAATATTTACTATCTGTGTTTAAAGAAAAAGTTTGCCAATCCTTTCTCTAGAATATCCAAGGTAGAAATGTCCAATAGACAGAATTTAGATTTTGGAATTATCCACAAGAACCAACAGTTGAAAATGTCAGAGTGGATAAAGGTAAGGTAAGGAGAGGCCGGGCATGGTGTCTCACACCTGTAATCCTAGCACTCTGGGGGGTTGAGGCAGGAGGGTCGCTTAAGGTCAGGAGTTTGAGACCAGCTTGAGCAAGGGTGATACCCTGTCTCTACTAAAAATAGAAAGAAATTAGCTGGACAACTAAAAATATATAGAAAAAATAGCCCGGGCAACAGAGCCAGACTCTGTCTCAGAAAAAAAAAAAAAAATATATATATATATATATATATAAATAAAATAAAGGAAGAGATGAGAGAGAAGAGGGCTGGAGGAAGATCACTTCTGACAAATTGGGAGAGGAAGGAACCCCCTGGAAGCGATGGAGAAGACACAGTGAAGGCACAGTGTGTCTCCTGAGAGCCGAGCAAAGAGTGAGCTCAGGATGAGTTGGTGAGTAAAAGCAGACATCTCAGAGAGATCAGGTAAGTTGAATAATAAAAAAGCTCATCGGATTTGGTGGTCGTTAAGGTCACTGGCTGCCTCTGAGAAAGTTTCAATTTCTATGAAACAATGTGGCATCTGCAGTCATTATATTTATTTTAAAAAAAAAAAAAGAAACAGGCCGGAGGCGGTGGCTCACGCCTGAAATCCTAGCGCTCTGGGAGGCCGAGGCTGACGGATTGCTCAAGGTCAGGAGTTCGAAACCAGCCTGAGCAAGAGTGAGACCCCGTCTCTATTAAAAACAGAAAGAAATTAATTGGCCAACTAAATATATATATATGTGTGTGTGTGTATATATATATACACATATATATATAATTAGCTGGGCATGGTGGTGCATGCCTGTAGTCCTAGCTACTCAGGAGGCTGAGGTAGGAGGATCTCTTGAGCCCAGGAGTTTGAGGTTGCTGTGAGCTAAGCTGACACCATGGCACTCCAGCCTAGGCAACAAAAGTGAGGCTTTGTCTCAAAAAAAAAAAAAAAAAAAAAAAAGCAATGGGACATCAGCCAACTTTCAGGACTTCCACAAGTGAACAGGTATACCCTGGAAAGGAAACTGAGAAGATAACAGTCTAAAGGGACTGCAAAGCCCAGGGAAGTTGACGTTTGTTTGCTTGCTTGTTTGTTGTTTTTCACAGGAGGGTGCTGCACGTTTACTGGCCTAGCAGAAGCATTCAAGAGCTGGAGATGTAAAAAGGACACAGAGCGGAGCAAATATGAAGGAAAGAGATGGAGAAAAGGATGATGAGATGACCACGTTGAACACAGAAGGGAGACTCCTCCCTCTGACGCAGTAAGAAAGAAGGAAAAAGGTGAAAGCACAAAGAAAACTTGAGGGGGCAGGTGGAGGAGGGTGTAGTGGCAGTGAGTGGCGAGGCCACCTGCATAGCATAAGGGAGCTGGGGTCAGGACGAGCAGGTCAGGAGGGTTACCCAGCGGCCACCGCGCCTGGAGCTGGGCAGAGTCCCAGGCAGGTGTGACAGGACTGTCGAGGAGCAGCACTTGAAATGGTTTCGGAACCTTTCCCCAAAATGTGGTCGCCTAGGTGTGGAAACAGAGAAGAAAGCTGGGATGATTGTGGGGCTGGAGTTAGTGCTGAAGACCCCAGAAAAGTCAAAGGGCAGAATGAGGGTTCAAGAAGACAGTGTTGAAATGACTTGTCCCCGAGTCCAGACTCCTTAATGGAGCAAGGGAAACCGACAGAACGCGATTAGCTAGAAAAGGTGGGAGAGGCCAAAGCGGCCCTTCTAGCAGATGGAGTACAAAAAGTAGAAATCAGTGAAGATGCAGTCAGACAGGAGGACCTCTGTCAACACCACCACCAAATTTAAAATTTTGGTGTGCTGATAATAAGGTACCATACAAGGCCTTGACATTCTGGTGGGTACCAGGGGGATTTCATTTTTTTTTTTTTTTTTGAGATAGAGTCTCACTTTGTTGCCCAGGCTAGAGTGCGGTGGCATCAGCCTAGCTCACAGCAACCTCAAACTCCTGGGCTCAGGCAATCCTCCTGCCTCAGCCTCCCGAGTAGCTGGGACCACAGGCATGAGCCACCATGCTTGGCTAATTTTTTCTATATATTTTTAGTTGGCCAATTAATTTCTTTCTATTTTTAGTAGAGACGGGGGGCGGGGGGGGTGTCTCACTCTTGCTCAGGCTGGTTTTGAACTCCTGACCTTAGGTGATCCTCCCGCCTCGGCCTCCCAGAGTGCTAGGATTACAGGTGTGAGCCACCACACCCTGCCAAGGGATTTCAGAAGTTCTCTGCAGATGCAGCAGCTCTAGGAGTGCCTGCTTATCCCTGGAAGGCTCTGGTTCCTCTGCAAGGTGTCATGGGTGCCTCCCAGGGTCCTGCAGGTGGAAGGTGATCAGAGAACAGACAGGTAATGTCTGAACTATTGTCAATGGGGCTGATCACAAAGAAAAGCCTTCCCCAGGGCATCTTAAATTAGACCTAAGGGGTTTAATTGAAACCGAGTAGCCCTTTGGAATGGAGCTGAACAATGACTCAACTCACTGACTTTGGCTCACTGGCCTCCCTTTGCCTCCCTCCTAGGGAAACTGAGATTGAATGAATAACAGCTGGGAAATACTCCCTTGAGACAAAGACTCCCACACAGTAATGAAAACTAAATGCTTTTCATTACGACTGAAGTGAATGACTTTCTTCCCCAAAAATGCCTCCGAATGAATGGCACAAGAAAGAATGACATTTCCCCAAAATGTTACACATTAATATTGATTTATAGTAGAATCATGAATGTCTGCAGATTTCACTGATTGGAAATTAATTTGCATAAACATTCAAGGAATAGCAGGAGGGAAGTGAATACCCGAAGTATTCAATTATTTGAAGTACCTAGGTGTTAGCTATCATTAATAAAGGATAATGTAAAAGTATATTGAGCACATAGAATAATTAAATGGTGATATTTTGTGGGCATTTGAAATGAAAAACATCATTTTTTCTCAGATCCCATTTCACCTTTCCTTCTGCTCCCCCTTACCCCAACTCCCCTAATCCTTGCTGCCCCTAAATATTTCTTTCAGCGATTCCGCAAAAATAGGAAGGAAAAAACACACATATTCCAGAAAGCAGCTTATTTCCCTGGTCTTCATGACATAAGAATACTAGCTCTCCCACAGAGAAACAAATTGGTTTACAATTTTAGGATAATTGAATTGCTTGATGCTTTTCAAGTTGTTAGAAAGTCAGTGCTGTGAAAACCAATTTTTTTCGGTGCTACCTGTAGTGTCCTGTGATCGTAGATTTTCTGTTTACACATTAAAAACAAAACACAGAGCGAAGATTTGCCGATTTGCGAGTGGTTTGTTTTATACAATAGCTGTGAAAATGAACACCTGGTAAACTAAATTAAAACTAAGGTGCCCAAATTTTCAATAAGTCAGATATCATAGTGACAAAACTATATACAAAAGAGACCTGTAGATACTCATTTTAAATCCTTTCAAGACCAAATAGTTATCCTTTTTTGTCAGGAGGTGGGGATGGTAGGGATGAAACAATTGATAATCAACTCCAAACAAAGTGGTTTGGAGTATCTGCCCAAAAGTATCTGGGCAGAGACAAGCCATGGATCTGAACAGAGCTTGAATGATTTAGGTCTCTGGTTGTCAGACTTGAACGTGCATCAGAATCACCTGAGGGCTTGTTAAAGCACAAACTGCCAGACTCTACCCCGAGTTTCTGGTTCAGTATATCTGGGTGGGGCCTAGGAGTTTCCATTTCTAACAAGTTCCCAAAAGATGCTGACGCTGCTGGTTCTGGTACCACCCTTTGAGAACCAGTGATTTAGGGAGCTAGCTAGAGACAGAATGGTTTAGTAAAGAAGTATTTCATCTGTAACGTGGAAATGCTAAAAGTATAATGCAAAAAAAAAAAGAGAAAGTCTTGATGACAGTGAGGAGAGATAGAAGAAGATAACTTATTGAAGGGAAGTGAAGAGAAACCAGGACAATAGGGTGATCACTATGTTAAAATTAAAATAATAGAAAGGGACGGTAAAGTTGAATTAAATGCCAAGCCCTGTGCTAGACACGTTACATTCACAGTTCTGCCAGATTGATAAAATAACGGTAACGTCCAGACAAGGAACCAGAAGATGCACAAAAACTTGGCAAATGGGATAGGAAATGATGACCATAGTAAAATAACTTTCCAAGGTCAACGGGGTTAAAAAGTGGTCCTCAGTTCTAAGCCACTTAAGCGATAGACAAAGAACAGGACAGATGGAGACCAAAACACCATACAGTACTTACTACTGATTAGGGCTGGGAGGGATAACGTGGCTTAGGAGTGCAGCAACTGTGAGCTTCCTGCTACTGCAGCTCAGAAATAGGCAGACGCATCCATTGGTCCCGGCCAGATGGACGCGTGCTTCCTCCTGCAGGGGCCTCCCCTTGTCAAACTTCCAGCGTGGAAGAGAAGACATGACATCTGCCATTTCTCAAGCAAGGAGTGCATGCGCTCTGCAAGCCCTACTTAACTCTCTTCAAATTTACCAACCAAACAACCTGCTCCTCATTTCCTGAGGCTGAGTGGTAAAGGATTGTAGAGGCCAGGAGTGTTACACTGAGTTCTCTAGATAGAAGGAAACATCAGAAGCTGGTGATAAATATCTTTCCCTTACAGGTGGGGGGAAAGCAGGCTGTTTTCACTCTAAAGCCTGCTCCCTTTCAATGATTCTGTCCTTTCTAGAAAGAAAACACATTGGAGATAGAGTAAGGAATGATATTTTAAAAGCTACAATTCGGCGGGGCGTGGTGGGTCACGCCTGTAATCCTAGCACGCTGGGAGACCGAGGTGGGAGGATCGCTCAAGGTCAGGAGTTCAAAACCAGCCTGAGCAAGAATGAGACCCCCGTCTCTACTAAAAATAGAAAGAAATTAATTGGCCAACTAAAAATATATAGAAAAAATTAGCCGGGCATGGTGGCACATGCGTGTTAGTCCCAGCTACTAGGGAGGCTGAGGCAGGAGGATCACTTGAACCCAGGAGTCTGAGGTTGCTGTGAGCTAGGCTGATGCCATGGCACTCTAGCCTGGGCAACAGAGTGAGACTCTGACTCACAAAAAAATAAAGCTAGAATTCTTTACTAGGAAGATGCTGATGAAAGAACCACACACTGTGTTTCAGTAGCATGCTAACTTGAATAGCTGGTGCTCTACAAGTGTTCACTGCCTGCGAGGTTGAACGTTGGAAATGGGCCTGGCTGGTGGCCCCGGTGGATGTCCCAAAGAGAGGCTGATTGATCTAAATTTCAAACATGGGTTCTCAGTCTGCTCCCCTCTAACTGTGAACATTTTGTAGTCAGAGGGCATAATGACTGGTTTTCATTTTTCTATATTCTGATGTCCATTAGTTTCTTCTTTAGGAAAATGGCTCAAATTGACATTTGGACACATTTATAAAGGAAGAAAGGAAAACTGCAGAGCAGGATCACTCTATTCCAACAGAATGTGTGGTCAGGGTAATATTTCCAGTAGTCCAAGCCACCATGACTCCCAACCCATCCCATCATCAAGGGTTTGTGCTCCAATTCCCATAGAGGTCGAGAGCCCCTCCGGTCCCCGTTAGGCATGCCGTCACAGTGCCAGATGCAGCCCCGAGACGCCCATCGACCGCCCTGCTCCCCTTGCGATGGGATGAAGGGCAGGCTGTATCTCATGCAGAGCTCTCACCACTTGATTAATTTTTGATCCCCTCAGGCTCAGTTGAGCACCTCCTTGACACAGTGAAAGTTCATCAAATTAGACTTGGTTAAAAAGTCCCTAGAGGCACATTTGAAAACTGATGTTTTAATTAGATACCATTAGACTGGGCGTGGTGACTCACGCCTGTAATGCCAGCACTCTGGGAGGCCGAGGCAGGAGGATCGCTCAAGGTCAGGAGTTCGAAACCAGCCTGAGCAAGAGCGAGACCCCCGTCTCTACTATAAATAGAAAGAAATTAATTGGCCAACTAATATATATAGAAAACAATTAGCCGGGCATGGTGGCGCATGCCTGGAGTCCCAGCTACTCGGGAGGCTGAGGCAGGAGGATCGCTTGAGCCCAGGAGTCTGAGGTTGCTGTGAGCTAGGCTGACACCACGGCACTCACTCTAGCCTGGGCAACAGGGCAAGACTCTGTCTCAAAAAAAAATAAATAAAAGATAAAAACTGATGTTTTAATCATATACCATTAACTACTGCTGCTTCTGTGTATTTGAATTGAACACTTTTTATTTAGTTTTAAGGATTTTATCCCAACAGGTGAAGTTTTATACTAATAGCGGACTTTGGTTGTTATAGTTTAAAGAAAAATGTTTGAATTCTCACATTTCTTCCCAGGAACACAGAATAGGAACCAGAAAATGCCTAGGAACTCAGTGGCTGAAGATGGATGTAGGAGAAACAGGAAGATGGTTTCTAAATGGACTGAAGTGCAAGAAATCCTAGAACCTTCATACTCTTTAGAAAATTACTCTAAGAATTCCAGTTTTATTTGGCAAACCAGAGTTTATTTTTATTTTTATTAAATATAATATTTTAAACAAATCTCTTTTTCTCTCTCTCTCTTTTTTTTATTTCTTACGTGTTCCTACGGTTTCTAAAACCAGAGGAGTTTATATTGGTATATTATTTTATAGTTGGAGTGATCAGAAAACTTGAACCTAAGCTCAAGCCTGAACCTGAATCCAAACCTATAGTTTGGTCAAAAACTTTTAGCTGAAAAGAGGAAAGAAATTACTCTTTTAATATTTCTTCTTGAAGTTTTAAACATCTATATGAAATTCTTGACACTTGTTAAAATTTGAATATGTATAAGTATTACCATAAATATGTCTTCTGGATATTTTCTAAATGTTAGTAGAATACCTTCGAAATTTTCTTCTCCTAAACATTCACTGTGTTCAGTCTAATTTATAAATTCTCATTTTAAAACAAAAATAGAAAGTGAAGAGATAAAGTTTCTAGTCCACATTCTGCTATAAACCAGTGGTATGATATCATTTGTAAAACACCTGCTATATAGCGTTCAGAGATTTATAGTAAGAGTAAAATGAGATAATGTATGTAAAACACTGGAAAAAGTTTGAAGTGTCACATGACTTATGTTATTATCAGCAGCATTTTAAATGGATTAATAGCATAAACTGAAGATACTTAGCTTAGGAAAGATAAGGCAGAAGTGGGAAATCGAAAGTGTCTTCCAATCTTTGAGGGGTTGCTCAGTTGATCTGCAGGACAAGACTTTAAAAACCCGTGAAAATTACAGTCTAGTAGTTTTCATTATAATATAAAAAAGCAGAACAAAACTGTCTTCAACAGTGGAGCAGATGGCCTTGTGACAGAGTGACCCAACTGTCTGTCATAGTATGCAAACCAAGTTCCTACACTGATTGTCAGAGATACCTTTTATGATATTAGCTGCACTAATTTATTACCGGACCAGGAGATCTCCTACATCCTTTCCAACTTTCAGAACCTTTGTTACTATGTTCATCTAACAAACTAAATGATGAATATTGTGGCAATTCATTCCATTGACTATGTTTATATGACATAATATAATCAAGTGGAAAAATATATTCACTTAGGTGTACCTTGGAGAGCATAATGTGTTCTCCAGAAAACAGTGGTATTCCTAAAGTACTGGAAGGCTGTATGGTTAATGAACATTCCATAACCCCCTGGAACTGCCTTCACTGAGCAGTAATTTAGCATTATGTGCTTGGCTATAGACAACCATATTGACATTAGCAACAAAAATCCAGTTAAGGATAATATATGCTATATTATATTATATATTGTTCATTTCTCCACAGGAGAAATATCTTTTCAAATTTAAAATCAAGGAAGCCCCTCCTTTTCTGAGGAACTAGAATATTTTCTTATTCCAACAATAAATCTTTATAATCATACATGCCCATTGGATTGGCTGACAGGAAGCTCAACGCAGATTTGAAATAATCATTATAACTCTGACAATGCTGAGCTGACATGTTTACATTGTCTCCTTTTCCTTGGTTGGCATTTTTTTTTTTTAATACAATGTTTTAAACTGCTTTAATAAAAAAGAGTCACATTTTTAAAATAGTCACCTATAGTTGATTTTACTAAAAAGGCTTTCATGCTGTTCTTTCTTTAACCAAACTTCATGCTACTTACTACCAAAAGAAGGGTATTTTTTTTCTTTTCAATATATGCAGAAAATAGACCACAGTAAATTATTTGGAGGTCTGACGGGTTTGATAATCAAATTAATCTGATGATCATGCCCTCCTTAGATATGCTGCCATCTTTATCAAAAAATCAGGGCAATGTGTTTTTTCTGGGTCTTCTAACAGCGAGGGAACCTGTGAAATATATTACTTCACGGTCCTCACTAAGTGTTTTAGTGAAGGCCAAGACGTTTGGGGCAGTAATGGATTTGGGACTCTTGATACGGATGACAAATGTTAATTTGAGGTTCAAAGAATCCTAATCTCTGCCAGTTTTTCTTGCCATTTTATTTATTCAGATTTTATTCCTGCACTCCTGCCTGTATTCCTTAGGATAGCATTTAACTCTTTCATAAAGAAGCTTTGGCCGGGTGCTGTGGCTCACGCCTGTAATCCTAGCACTCTGGGAGGCAAGGCGGGACAATCGCTCAAGGTCAGGAGTTTGAAACCAGCCTGAGCAAGAGCGAGACCCCATCTCTACTATAAATAGAAAGAAATTAATTGGCCAACTAAAAAAACACATATGTATATATAGAAAAAAATTAGCCAGGCATGGTAGTGCACGCCTGTAGTCTCAGCTACTCGGGAGGCTGAGGCAGAAGGATTGCTTGAGCCCAGGAGTTTGAGGTTGCTGTGAGCTAGGCTGACGCCATGGCACTCTAGCCCAGGTAACACAGAGAGACTCTGTCTCAAAAAAAAAAAAAAGCTTCTACCACCAGCCACCAGATGTTTGGCTTTCAATTCCATGAACATTCTTGTGCTTTTTCAGAAAACTCTGAAAACCAGGCACCTTCCTTTTTACATCCAAATCTGCCATGGATCTAATATGGAAGGTTTTTATATTCCATTTTAAATATTCCCTATGCCCTCTGTCATAAGCAACTTAAATCTTTTGAAAAGAGATTATCTTATGATAAATTCACTGATCCTCTTATTTTGAATTAAACATCTTTTGGGATATGGCTGAATTTTAGTGTTTTAGGCTAAATATTATCCAATTACTGACTACTTCTTATGTGATTTAAATTGTTATGCCTCAAAATGTGTATGCAGGTAATAGCATTACTGTTTTTTAATATAGAAGTTATTGGCTAGGCAATAACTTGGTTTTTCTGTCATTTGATTCTATTTAAAAATATCTAATTTTATAGATAATTTCCTATTTTTTCCCTATCTCCATGAAATTTTTTACCTTTATGATGTATTATGGTTTTAAAAAATCACAGGAAGTATTTTAAGAAGTGCCAGTGCAAGGTTTACAGAAGATTTTTTGTGCACTACTTAAAAGTATGGCATTTTAAAGTGTGACAATAACAATATAACTATGAAAAATGACAGTGGAACTTCCTATATTCTTCTTTCTTGCTGTTTCCTGATCAAATTTGCTAATTAGTCTTGCAAATATTTTTAATTGCACCCACAGCTGCCAACTTCCTAGGAATATAAAGGCTTTCTTCCTGTTGTGTATTATGCAGATTTTGAAAAAGAATTCAGATGACTTTATTAGTGATTTAGGAACCAAACTTAGATTAGATTAATTTTCCTTCATCAAATTTAGAAGGGAGGTTTGAATCCTCTCAGTGATATTTAAAAAACACAAAGGCAGTAGGATTGTATAATTAGTTATGGGTTGATTTTGATAATTTTTATAACTGTAAACTTTTAAGAGTATGTATCTACAGAAATTTTCTCTTTGTAATTAATATACGGGGAGATATTTTGAAACTAGATAAATAATCCTGTTTCTCATCACACTTTTACCCACTAGTTTTAGTATCCTGATGATATTCTACCTCCCTATTTTTTTTCTATATTTATTAGTTGGCATTCTACTGTAAGGAAGCACTTTTCCTTCTCATTTATTTATTCATTCATTTATACAACTGACTCAAGGATCCTTATTTTATTCCATCCAATAGGTTATAAACCATTACTATCATCATCTATTTTGATACTCAAATTATCCTAGATTTGGCCAGTGAGAGTCCCTTAAAGATTGTTCTTTTGTGTCATTCTGATACACTCCATCATGGTTTTTGAGTAGTTATTTACTTTCTTGCGAAATAGGAAGCTCTGGGTTCATCCTGTACTTTTCCTGCTCCAGTCCTGAAATCAGACATTTCTCCAAGCAGCTATATTTCCTTTTAATGGAGAACGTTGCCAAGGTCTGGCTGCTTGGCGTGCTCATTCCTGCTAGTATGTCATTGTTTCTAGGCCCTTTCAGAGAAAAAAAAGATAGAACTATGAGTTCACATATTGGAATATGATATTCCCCAATTCCAAACCAACACCACAAGCTACACTGCAGTCCAGCACTGTCCAATGGATACAAATATGAGATACACATATAATTATAAACTTTCTGGTTGCCATGTTTAAAAAAAGAAACAGTTGAAATCAATTTTAATAATATATTTAACCCAATAAATCTATATCTTGCCATTTCAAAATATAATCAATATAACAAGTTAATGAGCTATTTTACCTTGTGTGTACTAAGCCTTCCTAATCCAATGTGTGTTTGACACTTTACAGTGTATCCTCAGTTTCATCTGGCCACATTTCAAGTGCTCAGTGGCCACATGTGGCTAGTGGCTACCATATTAGACAGCACAGTTTTGTCTTCCTCCTCCTGTATTTGCTACTCCATTCTCCAGCAGCCACAAACCTGGCTCCCATTATTTTCAAAATATTTATTCATTTACTAAAGCCTAGAACATAGGAGATAGCTTCAGAATAGCTAATTTATACCACTGGAAAAAAAGCAAACCTACTAGTTTAATATGATTCTTTTTTTTAGATCAAAAACATACAGTGGGCCAGGCGCGGTAGCTCACGCCTGTAATCCTAGCACTGTGGGAGGCCCAGGCAGGTGGATCACTCAAGGTCAGGAGTTTGAAACCAGCCTGAGCAAGAGCGAGACCTTGTCTATACTACAAATAGAAAGAAATTAATTGGCCAACTAAAAAAATATATATATATGAAAAAAATTAGCCGGGCATGGTGGCGAATGCCTGTAGTCCCAGCTACTTGGGAGGCTGAGGCAAGAGGATTGCCTGAGTCCAGGAGTTTGAGGTTGCTGTGAGCTAGGCTGATGCCATGGCACTCTATTCTGGGCGACAGAGTGAGACTCTGTCTCAAAATAAAAAAATAAAATAAAATAAAATAAATTAGCCAGGCATGGTGGTGCATGCCTGTAGTCCCAGCTACTCAGGAGGCTGAGGTAGTAGGATTGCTTGAGCCCAGGAGTCTGAGGTTGCTGTGAGCTAGGCTGACACCATGGCACTCACTCTAGCCCGAACAACAGAGTGAGACTCTGTCTCAAAAAATAAAAAACGGTACAGTGAAAGCCACAAATCTTAAGTGTACAATTCAATGAGTTTTAACCAATGCATAAACCTGTGCAACTCATATCTCTAACATTTTCATTACAAAATGATTTTTTTAATCCCAGAAGTTTCTCCTGTGTTCCTTGCTAGTCAGTCTCCTTTCACATCAGAGGCAACACCTTATCTGACCTTTTCCATCATGGGGTAGATGTTCCTTTTCTAGAACTTTGCATAAATGAAATCCCGGTACTCTTCTCTGTGTGTGTGTCTAACTTTTTTCTCTCAGTTTAATGTCTTAAAATTCATCCATGTTGTTGCATGTATTAAAGTTTATCCCTTTTAATCACCGAGAAGTATTACATTGTATAAATATACACAATTTATCTATTTCCCTGTTAATAGACATTTGTGTTGTTTCCAGTTTGGGATACTATGAATAAAGCAGCTAAGAAGATCTTTATTGTAGACTCTGTGGGGACGTGTGTTTTCATTTGTTTTAGGTAAATACCTAGGAGTGAAATTACCAGGTGATAGAGTAGATGTAATAATTCTCATTTATATGGTTAAATGTCCTTAGCATTTAAATGTTATTCACTATTCTATGCTAAAATCAACAATAATACCTTTATCTACAGTTTGACCTTGAAAGCTAATTAATGGTAATATTTATTTATTTATTTATTTTGAGGCAGAGTCTTACTCTGTTGCCCGGGCTAGAGTGCTGTGGCATCAGCCTAGCTCACAGCAACATCAAACTCCTGGGCTCAAGCAATCCTCCTGCCTCAGCTTCCTGAGTAGCTGGGACTACAGGCATGCTCCATTATCTTGACAATTTTTAATGCTGGATCAAGTCACATGCTAGGATAACATTTTCTTCTTTCCAAGTCCATTGTCACTTTACCCTTTCCTCCTTCGGAATGCTCTCTCCGCCCCCACCCTTCGTATCGACCATCTCCTTCTTATCCTTCAGCCCTCACCTCAGATTTGCTTCCTCCTAGAAGCCCACCCTGATCTTCTCAGTCTGGGCCAGATGGCCCTCTGTGTGATCCTTCATTGCTCTCTATGGTGATCTGTGTCGCCCAGCACTGCGAACATTGGCGTAAGTGTCCACCTTCTCCTTTTCGTTGTGAGCGCCTTGTGAACCAGAATTGTTTTTCATTTTTCTTTGCATGTCTGCCGCCCATGAGTCTTTGGGGCAGTAGGCCTTCGGCAAATATTGGTCGAATGAATAATGAAAAGTAAGGTAGCTTACTCAAGATCCACAGTGAGTTAAAGGTACAACAATAATTTGAATTGTTTGGTATTTAAACTCATTGTTTGGGCTGGGTGTGGTGGCTCACCTCTGTAATCCTAGCACTCTGGGAGGACGAGGAAGACGGATCGTTCAAGGTCAGGAGTTTGAAACCAGCCTGAGCAAGAGCGAGACCTCGTCTCTACTAAAAATAGAAAGAAATTAATTGGCCAACTAAAACTATATAGAAAAAATTAGACGGGCATGGTGGCGCATGCCTGTAGTCCCAGCTACTCTGGAGGCTGAGGCAGGAGGATTGCTCGAGCCCAGGAGTTTGAGGTTGCTGTGAGCTAGGCTGATGCCACAGCACTCTACCCCGGGCAACAGAGTAAGACTGCCTCAAAATAAATAAACAAATAAACTCATTGTTTGCTTCAAGTTTCTGGTATAAGCATTTTATTTATGCTAAAACAAAAGTCAAAGAGATATTTCACACCTGGTTTGGATAAAGGGAGAAAGCAGTAAATCCCCAGAGGTCAGAATGATTATCCCAGAGACAAACACCTGGGGTCAGTGGTGGTGTCATTGGATTCCTGTGTGGGTGGACAGAAGAACCTACCCATGGGTGCAAAACCTCAAGAGAGCCTGGGGAAACCGAGGCAGGTAAAGGGCAGGTAAAGGTGGAGAGCAGGACCCATGGAGATGGGGATCCCTGGGGACACTGTCCCCTCCTGGGGCTGCTCTTGCTAACGAGGCACTGGCATCAGTTACAGCAACAGACACCGATACGATTTTACCCACAATCTACATTTTAGGTCATTTGGCCAGATTTTTCAGTATCCATGGTGATGGGTTGATCTATTTCCACGCCAGGATTATTCTCAAAGGGAAGGAGCTGCAAGATGCACAGCAGTATTTATAGACACACATATGGGGACAATAATATCATCAGTCGCCGTTATACAAAACTCTTATCGTTGTTTTTCTTCCTTAGCCATTGTTCTAATAAGTGATATTTCAGGCTTCATTTTAAAAGCTGGGGCACTATAGTGATCAATATTCTCTAGTTCCAGTTATGACCGAAATGGAATTATGGCTGTTCGATTGCAGAATGGGGCAAAAAAGCAAAGCAAAACAACAACAACAAAAAAATCCAAAATGCTAAACATGACATCAGAGCTCTTATCAGTGTATACTTGCTCATCACACAGTACATCTGACTTTCCTCTGTCACATCTTTCTCAGGCTGCAGAAGGACTGACCAAGGCATATTGGTGATAATGTCCCTAATGGTAAATCCAATGTTCCTGGGATTAACACAAGATATGTTTATTTTTCCTCGGAGCAGCAGCATGGACTGTGGACAGATGGCCAGCAAGGCAAGATTTTTTTTTTTTAATGTATCTCCACTATATCAATAATAAACAGCCACAAGTTTTGAGTGTAGGACCAGCTTTTATCCTTCCTAAGAGTTAAAACCCGAACCTCCAACCTTCTGCTTATTTTTTTTTTCTCTGCTGTTTTGACTTTTCCCTTTTCTCATTCAGCCTAGTTTCCTAAGTCACATTGATTATAAAGTGGAGTCAGATTTTTTCTCAAGAATATATGTTGTGATTATGAAACATTTTTTAAATAAGATATCCAAAACCTTTTAACATAATGTAATGAATCAGTCTTCTTTCAATCAGTGATACAAGATAGCTTCATAGCATTAATCCGAAAAAGCAAATTATATATTTAAATTATTACAAATAAAATTATTGTTAATCCCTTATAAGAACAAATGATTTAAAACTATAATAAAATTGACTGGTCACCTCCTACAGCATCACAAGTTATTTTAATGATTTTATTAAATAAAAATGTGTTACCACAAAAGTATTGATGGAAATACCTGGCCTCTTTGCAGTACTTTTCATCATATTTCATCATATTTTGAAAACACTCACTGTGCTAATATAAACCCTATGAATACAGTTCATATTTATCTATGAATATGAACTGTTCTATTTATCTATGATACAATTCTATATTTATCTTAATAAATGCACAGTATTTGAAAAGTAATTATTAATTTTATAATGTGTATAATTAATTTTATACATGTGTAAGAATCCTGTGCTTTCTGAGCTAGAGAGAGACAAAGTTCAGCTTAGAATTTACCCTTTTCATTTATACATATAGCTACAACTCTTGATTTATTGATCAGGTCTGGTCTATATTCTCTTCTTTCAGGCCCTGTTGGAAGGGGAATTATGACCCAATGAGGAATTCAGAAGGTGACCAAACCAATGTAGGCCCCAAGCTTGGCCTATAACCAGATTGAGTGACATTCTCAAGTTTTAAGTATCTGTTTAAACATATCCTTTGATTATTGGTGATTTGTTCCAGATGCCATAAAGAGGATATAGTTTATAGGACGTGGCTTCCATGAAGATCAATCATGACTTTCCTAAGATGGTAAGTGTTTGTGAACTGGTTTGTTTGTGTATCCTTACATGACTTGCCTGTTTAAAGACAGTTTTATTCTGATATATTACTTAGATCTGAGTGTGAATAAAAAATATGCATTGTAGGCTGGGCGCGGTGGCTCACACCTATAATCCTAGCACTCTGGGAGGCCGAGGTGGGTGGATCACTCAAGGTCAGGAGTTTGAAACTAGCCTGAGCAAGAGCAAGACCCCGTCTCTACTTAAAAAAAAAAAAAAAAAAAAAGAAATAAATTAATTGGCCAACTAAAAATATATAGAAAAATTAGCCGGGCATGGTGGCGCATGCCTGTAGGCCCAGCTACTCAGGAGGCTGAGGCAGAAAGATCGCTTGAGCCCAGGAGTTTGAGGTTGCTGTGAGCTAGGCTGACGCCACAGCATTCTAGCCAGGCAACACAGTAAGACTCTGTCCCCCCAAAAATAAATAAATAAATTAACAAAAAAAAGACTGTGCGTATAGAGACATGAGATCCTATATGTTTAAGCCACTTTTCCACATGTATGGTTGTCTAAACAAATACTGTCATGTGTTCATTTGTGATTAGTTAAAAACATTTTCCAGTATATTCTCTTTCAATAAAGAAATAATTAAATTTAGATTTTAATAAAGATATTTTATCTACAGATGTCTTTAAAACATAAAGGCTCCACAAAAAAACTTTTTCTTGGCCAAGTGCAGTGGCTCATGACTGTAATCCTAGCACTCTGGGAGGCCGAGATGGGAGGATTGTTTGAGTTCAGGAGTTCAAGACCAGCCTGAACAAGAGTGAGACCTGTCTCTACAAAAAAATAGAAAAATTAGCCAGTCACAGTGGTGTGTTCCTATAGTCCCAGTTACTCAGGAGGCTGAGGCAGAAGGATTGCTTGAGCCCAGGAGTTTGAGGTTGCAGTAAGCTAGGCTGACGCCATGGCACTCACTCTAGCCTGGGTAACAAAGTGAGACTCTGTCTCAAAAAAAACCCAAAAACTTTTAATTCTCATACTGAGGACATTAATTACATGAATTTAAGTTTTGAAAATTTGAGAAACAAATTAGGCTGCATTGATTATCATTATAAATTATAAATTGATATTATCTGGATGCCAGAGGTCTTGCCAATGACAGGTGTGATTGCAATCATTGATGAAAAATGGGGGTTACCTAAAAATAGTTCCTGTTGTGACTCTGGTAGCAAATAGAGTATCTAATTCACAGGAATCATTTGATGCCTGCACTGAGAAGCCAATGGAAAAATTGGGAAGATAATTTCAAAAGAAGTGTTGGGTTATGTGAAAGGAGAGTCTTATTAACAAGTGAGAGTCCTTTACACTGTGATCCTGCCAACACTGTTAATTATTGAATTTGAGTAAAACCTCGTTATACATTTTCAGTGTCCTATTCTTCAGTTACATAGTATTTCTGGAGAAATAGTATTTCTATACTATTAGTACTAAAATACTATTTCATAGTATTTCATGCTACTATGCACATTATTTACTATTATTATTATTATTATTTGAGACAGGATCATGCTCTGTTGCCCAGGCTGGAGTGCAGTGACATCATTATAGCTTACTGAGACTTCCAACTCCTGGGCTCAAGTGATCCTCCAGCCCCAGCCTTCCGAGTAGCTGCACTACAGGCACAAAGTGCCACCATGCCTGGCTAATTTTTTCTCTTTTTTGTAGAGACCAGATCTTGCCCTGTTGCTCAGCCTAGTCTTTAACTCCTGGCCTCAAGTGATCCTCCCACCTCAGCCTCTCAAAGTGCTAGGATTACAGGCATGAGCCACTGCACCTGGCCTCATTCTAAATAATCTATGCATCAAAGAAGAAATCACAAGAAAAATTAGAAAATATTTAACAGTGAATAAAAATGAACATACAACATGTAAAAATATGTGATATGAACCCAAAGCAGTGTTTAAAGAGAAATTTTTTTTGACATTGTCAGTTATTTTAGCCTCCTGGCCATTCTGGATTAAATGAGTTAATGCATGTAAAGTGTCTGAAACTGCCTGGGAAATAGTAAGTATCAATAAAATATGGAATGCTTCACTAATTTGCATATCATTCTCTCGCAGGAACATTGCTAATCATTATCATTCCAATTTTAGTATATGTGCTGCTAAAGCGAGCACTATAGGGAAATTTATAACACTAAATGCCTATATTAGAAAAGAAGAAATATCTCAAATCAATTATCTTTAAAAGCTAGAAAAATAAGAGCAAATTTAACCAAAAGTAAGCAGAAGTAAGAAATAAGAAGGAAGGAAATAATGAAGATAAGAGCAGAAATCAATGAAGGAGTAAACATAAAAACAATCGAAAAAATCAATGAAATTAAAAACTGGTTCTTTGAGATCAATTAAATTGGTACAACTTTAGCCACACTGAACAGAGAAAAATGAGAAAACACTGATGACCAATATTTTAAATGAAAAAGGGAACATCACTATAAATCCAACAAATTAAGCTATGTTTCATAGTCATTCAATGAATCTATCCTTAATCCTGGTTTGCATTAGCACCAATATTTAAAGGATAATAATAGTATATTATGAACAACTCATATGAAATTAACAAATTTCTAAAGATACACAAAGTACCAAAGCTCACTCAAGAAGAAATAGAGTACATGAATTGCCCTATACCTGTAAAAGTAACTAAATTTGTATTTATCTAATTGGGTCCACACTAGGTTTGTCTGACTCCAAAGCCACTACGATAAGGAAGTTAAGACTGTTTAACAAAAATCTCCTATTATTCTACCTATGTATTTATTTTTATTTCCTTTCTTTTTGAAGTCAGAGAAAGACAACTGGAAATCTACCTCTGTACCTTAAAATGCATCCACAAACCCATCCATCCAGTTTTCTATCCCTCTCGACTCTGAGAAGAAAGTGTTCCTGGTCACTTATTCTCCTACATACTTGATTTTGTTCATGCAAACAGGATTAGTGGATTCTCAAATAGGAATAGTACGAATCATAGAAAAGTTCACAGTGTAGATAAAATTTTAGCTGGATGTTGAAGGGTAAGGATGAGTGTACTATGGAGAAAAAGGAAGAAAAGGTTTCCTGGTCATATAGTGCTATGCCAGAGTATTCTTGGCAGATTTCCAAAATGGCCTCTACGCGTTGGCAAGGTTACAGAGGAGACAATGGAAACTACCTCCTGAGGTGCTTCGTTTCTATACCTGGAAAGCAGATGGAAACTGAGATTAAGTAAAGACTCACTGAATGGTCAAGAAACATAATTCAGGCCGGGCGCGGTGGCTCAAGCCTGTAATCCTAGCTCTCTGGGAGGCCGAGGTGGGCGGATCGTTTGAGCTCAGGAGTTCGAGACCAGCCTGAGCAAGAGTGAGACCCTGTCTCTACTATAAATAGAAAGAAATTAATTGGCCAACTAATATATAGAGAAAAAATTAGCCGGGCATGGTGGCACATGCCTGTAGTCCCAGCTACTTGGGAGGCTGAGGCAGGAGGATTGCTTGAGCCCAGGAGTTTGAGGTTGCTGTGAGCTAGGCTGAAACCACTGCACTCACTCTAGCCTGGGCAACAAAGTGAGACTCTGTCTCAAAAAAAAAAAAAAAAAAAAAAGAAACATAATTCACTGGGGCAGGAGGGAGGTTTCTTTTCCTCTAATAGATAATAAGCATTTGGGGAGAGCAAATTCTTTTAGGAAGATTTTTTTCCAGTTATCAGTACCACATTCTGTTATGGAGAAAAGACTAGATTGGAGTTCTAAAACAAAAGAAGAATAAATAAGTATTTTCCAGCTAATTTATAAGTGCAAACAGTGGGACTACCTGGAATCAGTACTAGGATTGGACTTATTTAAAATTTTTATAAATGAGCAAACACTTCCAATTCACAAATGATATGATTTTTTTCTAGGTAAAAAGATGCCAAGTACATAAGGAAAATCTGAGGCTGTATCTCAGAGGCTGGGCCAACGGACAGGAAAGTGGCAGATAGATTTCTTTCTGACAAACATTGGCTATTTATCATGCATTTTTGGAAAAATAATTTAAACTATATTTATAAAATGATGAATTTCAACATTCAGCCATACTTCGGAAAAGGAATCCAGAAGTTGTTATAGACTATTCCTATTCTCCCATTTTTTTTTTTTTTTTTTTGAGACAGAGTCTACTTTGTTGCCCAGGTTAGAGTGCCGTGGCATCAGCCTCACTCACAGCAACCTCAAACTCCTGGGCTCAAGCAATCCTTCTGCCTCAGCCTCCCAAGTACCTGGGACTACAGGCATCCACCACCATGCTCGGCTAATTTTTTCTCCCTATATATGTTTTAGTTGGCCAATTAATTTCTTTCTATTTATAGTAGAGACAGGGTCTTGCTCTTGCTCAGGCTGGTTTCAAATTCCTGACCTCTAGCAATCCACCCGCCTCGGCCTCCCAGAGAGCTAGGATTACAGGCGTGAGCCACGGTGCACGGCTTCTCCCGTTTTTAAAAGGAAAATGAATTGAATAGAAAAGGAGAGAAAAGGGAGAGAAAGAAAATATTGTGTGTGTGCCTACAAAAATACTTTAATGTCATTAGAAATCTTCCTCAAATTCCAACCAATGTCCCATAAATTGCCTGGGAATGCTGTAGTGTTACCTTTTACCCACAGTTGCTTCAAATTGCAGAAGTAAGGAGTTACCATTTTAAGAAACCCAGCAAAGGGTGTCTCTGAGTCGATGGCAATGAGGAGGTGCAGGTTGTAATTTGTAATTACATCTGTGAGTATCGCCCCATGTTTGCTGCTTCTTGATTTCAGTCAGCATGAAGTAATTATGCGTTCCAGATTGTAGTGCAGTCAAAGTTCTGTTTAAAAACTTCAAGCAGATTTCCCACTTGGCTCTAAGAAAAATCTGCCCCGAATGTGCTGCTCCCCTCCGGCATGCCATAAATGGACACTCTAGAGATCAGAATAGCTAATAAGTGGAACAACTTAAGAATAGCTTCTCACAAATCAAACTGGAACGAATGTGAGAGCCACATAGCAGTAACCAAATATATGCTTCCCCAAATCATATAACCCAGTGAAGCTCTGAGCATGTCCTATTAACAAATTCAGGTTGGATTCTCTCTGTGGGTCCTTGTAACACAGAGTTCAGAAAATGAAAATGGCCTTACAGGTTCAAGAAAACCAAGGGAAGTATTAAACAAACAAAAAATATCTAACCCATATTTCCCTCATGGATATGATAATTGTATATATATATTTGGTTTAGGCCTCACACACTGTAATGCACATTTTTTTTTTTTTTTTTTTTTGAGACAGAGTCTCACTTCTTTGCCCGGGCTGGAGTGGCCTGGCATCAGCCTAGCTCACAGCAACCTCAAACTCCTGGGCTCAAGCGATCCTCTTGCCTCAGCCTCTCTAGTAGCTGGGACTACAAGCATGTGCCACCATGCCTGGCTAATTTTTTTCTACATATTTTTAGTTGGCCAATTAATTTCTTTCCATTTTTAGTAGAAACAGGGTCTCGCTCTTGCTCAGGCTGGTTTCGAACTCCTGACCTTGAGTGATCCACCTACCTTGGCCTCCCAGAGTGCTAGGATTACAGGCGTGAGCCACCTTGCCCAGCCTGCAATGCACATTTAGGTAATCATAGCAATCCTTTCTAGATTGTCTTTGAGCTCTTTTTTCCAGGTGCCTGTACATTTATGAGGTTGTGAAAAGCCACGAGTGAAAGTTGCTGTCATGATTGCCTCCTCAGATATGTCCGTGCTGAGGGCAGGCAGTAAAAGTAGCGAATGTTCATGGGTAGGGTAGAGCACGAGGAGATTGAATTACCAGAGAGGTCACAGCTGATACAATTCTTGTTTTCCTACTCAGAATTCTAAGGGGATCGCTATTCAATTGCCCTACCCTTTCCTTCAAATCCTTTCACCTTCTTGAACTGAAGGAGAACTCTGTGTGCCTCTTGGTTCAGGAAAGTTCTTGAGGAAAAAGTCTGAGTGATTTTTGTCTCATAGGAAACAAAAGCTGAATTTATTAAGTATTAGAATACAAAAGTTCTGTAGGTACATGCTAAATGCTTTTCAGCCTCGTGGCTTAAATTAGGTCATCTCTAAAGAATCTCAGATTTGGTCCTTCACACACACCCATAAAAAATCTTTGATAAGGAGTGAGTGACCTTGTTCTGGGCAGAGAGAAAATCTATCTGCATGAAGTAAGAGGTTTATATTACAGTTCTGACTTCATTCCTTACCTACCTTACATACTCAACTGTGATGGCAAACCCAGCATGGAACATCAAACTGATGCATTGTTGGTGATAAGCATCTTTGAATGGAGAAAGGTGCCCAGATCTTGAAGGTAAGAACTGCATGGTATTTCCTGTCCCAGGTGTGGGACCTGGAGATGTTCTTTAAACCAATCTAAGCCTCTTCCTTTGGTGATAGTAGCAGTAATAATAACAACAACAGGCCTACTCATGTGGTGGTTTTCCATCATGAGGATGGGAAAGGCTGTGTTTGAAAATGCTTTGTAATCTGCAAAGCACCCTACTAATGTTCATTATTGTTGTTGTTTCTTGTATTGGATAACAATGCTTATGCTATTATTTTTTCATGGCATTTTCAACTATCATTTCATGGCCTTTTCATGGCCCATTTTCAACTATCCTAAGGATGGATTCTGAATTATTTGAAGTGGACAATGATTGACATTTTATCCCCTTCTGCTTTCTATGCACATATAGTCCAGAAATAAATACACAATGCAAAACCCTTGACAGGTGTCCAATTATTGTTTCAAGAATGGGAGCCAGGTTTCTCTTCTGTATCCTACAGACCAAGGTAGGCTAAGATTCCTCTTGGCCTCATTACAGTCTTATCTTAAATTGTATCACTTAAGATAATAATATATATAAGTGGTCAAGTATTTGAGTACTTACCGGAATTCATCTGGTTTTTTGTTTGATCTTAAGAACTTCATAAAACATTCAAAAATTCTGCAGGAGTTCAAGACCAGCCTGAACAAGAGCGAGACCCTGTCTCTACTAAAAATAGAAACAAATTAATTGGCCAACTAAAAATGCATAGAAAAAATTAGCTGGGCATGCTGGCGCATGCTTGTTGTCCCAGCTACTCGGGAGGCTGAGGCAGCAGGATCTCCCAAGCCCAGGAGTTTGAGGTTGCTGTGAGCTAGGCTGACACTATGGCGCTCTAGCCCGGGCAACAAAAGTAAGACTCTGTCTCAAACAAACAAACAAACAAACAAAGAAAAAGAAAAAGAAAAATTCTGTATGATCTTTGGTGAGTCACTTAATCTTTCCAAGTCTTGGTTTCCTGATTTATAAAGTGGGGGAGGTTAAACTACATGTCTTCTAAGGTCTTTTCCAACTTTAAATTTTTATATTACCATAATATCTTATTAGATGGTTAAAAAAATCAACTAAAAATGCTATGTGTCATAGGGATACTATATTTTTTAAATGGATAAACATTTTTTTAGAAACTATAAACTCGTGCTCATCCACCAACTTGTTGAGTTCGGGATGCTTTACGAAAATTGAATATTAAAGAAAGAGATTAAATGTTGATGCCTAACAGGCATTATCCTCTTTGTTCCAATCCTTTCATGATGATAACATGTCAGAGTTACTGCCTTACAAATAAAAAAAGTTATTGACCCTCACAATTGCAGGCACCAAATAACAAGACTGACCTTTTATTTCTGTAGGACAGCTTGAGATGAAGACCAAAGTTGTTCGAGCCAAAGCCAAAGGTCCTGTCTTCTAATGTATTTCTTTATTTGATAGAGAGAAGCCTTCTCAAAGCGACGGATTAGAGCCAGAGGGCAGAACATAGAATCCTGGGGAGCTCCGTGGAGCAGCGCTCATCCTTCCTACCTACTCTGTCCAGGGTCATTACAATCTCTGCTTCTCTCTCCATGGTATCCTTGCACAAATATAGATTTATTTATTTATTTTTAAAAGGGGGTCTTCCGGTAAGGACCAGAAAACCTGCTGACAAATTCTAAAAGAGCTGTAACACTAATAAACATAGATTTAAGTAGACAGTTTGACACATGCACGTACTCTCCCCACACACAAGTGCATTTACATGTACATAGATGTATATTAACCTATGAATGGGTGGGTTAGTGTTTTTTAATAATTAAATATGTTATCTTTGCCTTCAAGGAATTTATAATCTTGAACAACTGGGATAAAAATGTGCAAATGATACACATGCTGTGATAACCTGGGTGTTCCTAAATACAACTACTTACACGGATTATCTGAGTGTCTTATGATAGCTTCAATTTACTGAGTGTATACCACCTGCCAAAACTAATCTAAGTGCCTTACCCTGATTGACTTGGTTAATCCTCCCAACAAACTTATGAGGTGGGTCCTATCATTACCCTCAGTTTATACACGAGGAAGCTAAATCACGCAGTGATTAAGGGATTTGCCTAAGGTCATACAATTTAGCAAGTGGCAAAGAGTCAGGATTCCACATAGGCAGTGAGCTCCAGAGTGCCCCACTTGGCCCCTCCACTAGGCCCCTCCACTAGGCTACCTCCGTGGTAAGCGTAGGCTTCTCATCAACCTTTGGTGAGCAGGTACTCCCAGCACACCTGTCCCCTCCAGATGCTTCCTGAGCAGCTGTGCACATGATTAGTGGACTGTCTTGAACTTCACTGAAAGCGTGGTCCTACCAGACTCTGTCCATTTTCGTCCAAGGCTACAGTCACAGGCTGTCTTCTTGACATAAGCTCTGAGATGAATATTTGCACGTGGGAAGTTAACGAGGGAGAGCTCTCAGGAACATCTATTAAGGAGTTCGAGAAACAGGGAAGAGCCAACATCCACTGAGAGGAGACAGAAGACTGGAACTGTCATGCAGTTGCAATAAAGGCCTCAGCAGATTTCTTTGGGAGGCTCTAGAGCTGGAATGGCCCATTCTGAATCCAGGTCAGGGTGCAGGGCCTTTGTACTCTCATCTCAAGTAGTCACTAGGTGCTGGCTGCCCCAGGAGAGCTCCCTTTGACTGAGGGCAATTCCTGAGAAATGAGCTAGCGGTGACTCATCAGCAGGCAATGCTCCCAGCAGCAGAGGGAATGAGAAGCTTGGCCCTAAAAGGGGGAAACTGGACAGTGCTCCACATACCTACTACAGACTCTCAGAGTCATGGCGAAGTGGGACGCATCTGAGGGAGTGTTTTCAGAAAGGGAACCGCTGCTTTGTTTCTAGGCCTTGGAAAGGCAGATAAGGTTATGGAGGAGGGGGGAGAGAATGTAAGCAGGGATAAGGGAGAGAACGTCCTTCCGCTTCCTCCCCTAAATGTGCCCTGCTTCCTTCTGCTCTATGGCCGCATCACTAAGGCTCGTGCAAAAATGCGCAGGGTGGCTCAGCCAGGTGGACTGGGACTGGCCAGCCACTGGGCGAGGCCATGACTGGTGGGCACTTGTCCCCTCTCCCCTCCCTTGAAGAAAATTTCTTGCCCATTCTCTGGGAACTTAAAGTAATATGTTCCTCTGAATGGAAGCTAATTCCTAATTAATAAAAAGCATAGTGCAGGTAAGTTCTATATTATACCTAAAATGATGAAATGATGAAGTAATACAAACGTGTTTCTACAGGCCTCCTCTTACTCAACAGGATAGCATTATTGCACCATTCTTTCTCTCTGTCTACCTGTCTCTCTTTTTCTTTCTCTTTCCCCCACCTCGTGTGTGTGTGTGTGTGTGTGTGTGTGCTTGTATGTGTGTGTGTTTTGGGAGAAACATGAAGATTTGTTACATAATATTTATAGCAACACTGATCATATCTTAAAAGCCTCCCAGAGGCCAGATACTTTCTGTATATTATTGTTGAACATCGCCGACAACCCTGCATAGTAGGTATTATTCACCCTGTTTTACAGATTAGGAAATGGCTGCTCAAAGGGTTTATGTGAACTGCCTGTGATCCATAGCCAGGAAGTGGTAGAACGAGGATTTGAAACACTCTGTCCACATCCTAAATCCACACAGACTTCCTGTGAAAACATTTGAAAAGAGGTTTGAAGTTCCTTTCGTCTCATTCGGGGTATCTTGGGGCAGAGGTTGGACCTGAAAGGCAGGAAACTGAGTTTAGGTGTGGGTCAGTGCAGCTCTCCTGCCCTGTCCGCACTCCCCGGCCATCCACCCTCTGTATCCTGCGTGCGGTGGCAGGTGCTAGTTGCTCACCCAGTAACACATCAAGTCTTTATTTAACTAGAAAACTTTAATAACTGGTTTTTGCCTCACCAGAAACAGCCTCTAATCTTCCTGGTAGAAAGTGGTAAATTTGCTTCTCACAGCTGGTCTGGGCTTCCATTACAATAGAATAGTTCACTTTTCATTTGTCATAAGGTCTTGAGTAAGAACGTGCAGTGTACAATTGCATAATGTCATAGTCCAGACTCAAGTAAGTTTGCCTTTAAATGTTCCTTGTAGGATTTTTTCCATCACACCTAATTGGAAAGCTGGTAAACTTATCCAAAGCCCTAAGACCTTTCATGCTGCTGTTGTTGTGTTATTTTATTTTTCTAGAGATGGGGGGGTCTCACGATGTTGCCCAGGCTTGTCTCAAATTGCTGGGCTTACATGATCCTATTGCCTCAACCTCCCAAAGTCACCCACTGTGCCTGGCCAATACTGCTGTTTTAATGCAGGCCATTTGAATAGAGTGCCATTACCTAAATGATCATTCCTCATGGTGCGAAGGTTTGGCTTTGGTGCCTTTAAATTAGAGAAGGACCTAATCTTTGCCACCAGCTCCTAGGTTAGGAGGAAAAACAAAGTAGAAGGACCTAATCTTTGCCACCAGCTCCTAGGTTAGGAGGAAAAACAAAGGCAAAAAGTCTTTACCTTGAAGCAGAAATGGATAAAAATGTGTTCTTTCCTATCTCCAAAAAGCCTCCCCAAAATACTTTCTTCCAAGGGTTATGTAAGTTTGGTCTTTGATATTCCCAGAAGATACAGTCTATGATAATTTTTTTTTCTTAAACAGTACCAGGTTTAAGAAAATGAAGTCAGTTTGTCAAAATCAAAACAGGCTAAGAGTGTTTGTGCAGGTTAAGGCATTGAGTTACTGAAAGATTAGCCTTATGCTGAAATACTAAATGGCTGTAGAAGAAATCTGAGAAACACAATTTAATATCATTAAAGACTAGAAAAGACAGGAACTGAGTTGTGGGAAAAGGAATTATAAAGGAGAAGGGTCAGTTAAGTGAAGGCTTAGGGACGTGTTAGGATCCGTACTGGAGAGAAAAATGGGAAATAGGAATGTGTTCATTTTTACTTCAGTCAGTTTTTTTTTTTTTTCCTTTGTACATCAGTGGTACACAGATGGTTCCATACTGCCTATGGGTAACTTAGAGGACTGAACAGCTAGTGTAGCTCTCTGAACTGTGCCCCTAGGAAGATGAGTGTGTTTAGGTTATGACATTGTTTGATAAAATATCACAACAAAACCATCAGTGACAATATGATACCGTCAGTGACAATAAATACTACAACAAAACCTTTAGTGATAATGTGATACATCAGCCAACACAGCACAGCAGGGCAAAAGCACGGTAAAGCTTTTTCACTGAGCAAAGGAAGCCACAGGCCTGTCCCACCATGTCAAGAGGAACCCAGAGAAGTACATCATGAAGACGCTTTGGTTCAGAATAAGTGTTGTAGGCGTTAGCACACAACTTGGGGTGTGAAGACAAAGGGCTGTGGAACGTTTATCCCAGGAGTGGAGCTCAAACTCTGCCACTGCAAGGATCCAGTGGTGTGGTCCCAGTACCTATCACCGTGGCTCTCCTTGAATATAGGCTGCTTTGCCAGCTTTACAAAGAGCAAAAAAAAAAAAAAAAAAAGAAAAAATATATTTATTCCATATGAAGTTGTTATTCTTATAACATCCTTATGAAGAAAGGTTGGTGTTGTAAGATGATAGAACTCTCAGGTGACTGACGTTGTTGTAGACAGCTCAGCCGACAGTCTCCAAGCGTGCTGTGAATACATGTGGTGCTTTTGAAAGCAGAATTCTCCAGAACAGAGAGGCTGACTGTCTTGCCTGAGGACTCACCACAGAATGAGTCCAGCCAGGCCGCGGTCCTTAGTAACTCCTGAACTTAAGGTTTTTATTTTCCTCTCTGATCCATTGTTCATGATTTTCCTCCTCCCAGAATGAGAAGAAATGGTTTCATTCTCCCCTAATCCTTCTCCTTTCATTTTTTTTTTTCTTTTTTGAGACAGAGTCTCACTTTGTTGCCTGGGCTAGAGTGAGTGCCGTGGCGTCAGCCTAGCTCACAGCAACCTCAAACTCCTGGGCTCAAGTGATCCTTCTGCCTCAGCCTCCCAAGTAGTTGGGACTATTGGGACTATTAGTGCGAGCCACCACACCTGGCTATGTTTTTGTTTTATTTTTAGTTGACTGGCTAATTTTTTCTATTTTTAGTAGAGACGGGGTCTCGCTGTTGCTCAGGCTGGTCTTGAACTCCTGAGCTCAAGAGATTTCTCCTGCCTCGGCCTCCCAGAGAGCTAGGATTACAGGCATGAGCCACCGCACCTGGCCCCTTCTCCTTTCTTTCAGGTTCAACTCAAGACTCGTCACCTTCTTTCTTAATTGCTGCAGTCCACCTCTTACTGCTGTCGTGTTTGATAACTCATAGGGCTATTGCCTATACTTTTTAGTATACTTCAAAAAAAAAAAAAAATCACAGATTACCATGAAATCTATCACAATTTTTTTAAAATATATGTTTAAATAGAAGACATAGGATTTACCTGTACTCTAAAGCTATTCTTATACTTCTTTTGTTTTTACTTAAATTCCTAGTGCAATGCCAAACTCAGAACAGGCAGTCAGCAAATACTTGATGGCGAATGAGTAACTAAGTAGCATGTCTGTTAGGAATCACCAAATTGTTAGCAACAATTACCAGGTAAGAGCAACTTTTAAAAAAATAGGTGTTTATTTTTTCTCACATGAAAAAAAAGTCTGCAAGCAGGAAGCCCAGGGCTGTGTAATGATTATGCAGTATTGTCTGTATCCCCAGGTTTCTTCTAGATTTCTGCTCCACTATTCTTAGTTTGCAGAGACTTAAGTTTTTCTTGTGGTTGTAAAATTGCTCCTGAAGCTCTAGCCATCACACCTCAACTAAAGACATAAAGAGAAAAAAAAAAAGGAGAAAGGATGAAAAGAGCATAGATAAGTCAGCTCTCTGGGAAAAAGAGAAAGAGCTTTCTGGGAAACCTATTCAAGTGACCTCTTGATCCATCTCATTGTTCACCCCTATTTGTAAGGGAGTCTGAGAAATGTAATTTTCAGCTATGCACATTGTCACGCTAAGGAAAACTGGATTCCATTAAGGAGGATGAAGGATGAAGGATATAGGATAGGCAATTGCCAGTCTCTGCCATAAGTAGTAGTCAGAGTTGTCTCCTAATTGATTAGACGGCAAGAGTAGATGTCCTCCCAATCTATTGCAACAGTGGGGGGAAACCAATGATTTGGAATTTAGATAAGAAAATACAAAAAGAAGTTATATCCCTCATCCTACATAGGATTGATGGGTCAAGGATCTGGAGATGTCAAGTGGGAGAAAGGAGGTATTTTAGGAATAAGTGAGACTGTTAAGGAACTGGAGCTCTTGATGGTGCCGAAAAGAAAGTATCGTGGTAAAGGCGTGAAAGTACTAAAAAGATAGGCAGCTACGGGTCTGAGGATGGAATATGGGATTTAAGATGCCAGAGGCTTAGCTGTTCCAGGGAGTGACAAGGTTTAGGCTTTCAAAGTGGAGCAGAGCTGAAGCTCGTTAGAGCAGAAAAGATTTATAAGCTCCCATAGTACAAAATCATATCTGTTGAATGTGCTTTACATTTCCTAGCAGTGCCAAGCACAGATGGATTTTCTTTTTATTATAAAAACAATATGCCTACAGTTTGGAAAATAGAGGGGGAGAATACTCACATTCCCACCACCTACACAACTTATGTTCTCTATTTTTCTTTTTCTTTGGGACAGAGTCTTGCTCTCTTGCTCGGGTTAGAGTGCTGTGCATCATCATAGCACACAGCAACCTCATATTCCTGGGCCCACGAGATCCTCCTGCCTCAGCCTCCCAAGTAGCTGGGACTACAGGTGCACGCCATGATGCCAGCTAATTTTTCTACTTTTAGGAGAGACAGAATCTCGCTCTTGCTCAGACTGGTCTTGAACTCCTGACCTCCAGAGATCCTCCTGCCTTGGCCTCCCAGAGTGCTAGGATTATAGGCGTGAGCCACCATGCCCACCTTCATGTTCTCTATTGATTGTGTTGCCTTCCACATGATGTACATAGTTGCAACCATAGCTTACATATGATTATCCTTTTGTTTTTAGTTAACATTATAGGCATTTTCATAAGCATTAAACATGGCTTTTATAATTAACTGATAGGCTCTTGACAACTGTTTTATTTTATTATTTTATATATATATATATTTTTTTTAGTTGTCCAGCTAATTTCTTTCTATTTTTTTAGTAGAAACGAGATCTTGCTCTTGCTCAGGCTGGTCTTGAACCCCTGATCTCAAACGATCCATCCGCCTCAGCCTCCCAGAGTGCTAGGATTACAGGCCTGAACCACCACGCCCGGCCAACAAGTGTTTTAAATAATTTTGGAATTCTCCAGATCACAGATCAAGATCATGTTTCTAAAGACTCATTAACACAGTGATCACTGTTGAAAATACAGGTTCAACATTCTTCAGTGTGTGTTTTGATTTCTGCAAGTTTTGATGCATCTTTAATTTTAACTTGAACAATAAGAATTTTTCTTTGTGTGTTTTTGTATTTGTTCTTGCCAGAGAAGAGTGCAGAGGTTTGGCAATGGGGTAAAATAAATGATTATTCCTTCAAATCAGCCAGTCTTTTAGCAAACTTAAATCTTTTCCAACCCAAGAAAAGACAAGAGATCTTGTCTTTGTCTGTGACACCAGGTAGAGAAATGAGAATCCAATGAAATTTTAAAACTTTCTTAACTTATATCTGGGGTGAGGATATGGAGAGTACTTTCTTTGCACCTTTCTAAGGGGAAGCTGTAGGTCTTTGGGGCAAAGGGGAGGAGGAGAGAGGAAGACTGATCCAATACCATCCTTGCACTTACTAGCTACAGACTTTGATTTGTACTCTGAACAACTTTGTAATATCCCTAATATGAAATAGTTGAGGAATGCAGTTGATCAAAAGAGTGACGCTTGCAACAGCAAGATAAGATGGAAGACCATGAGTTCCTGACAGTAACACAAAAATGAATCATGGCCCTGTTCATTCCCGATAATCTGGCTGAAGTTTCATAATCCTCTTTTTTGGTTTCACAAAAATGAGGCTCTTTATCTGTGATCTGGAGCAATTCCAAAAATTGTTATTTGAAGCACTTAAGAACCCATCAATTAATTTAAGAAGCTATATTATAATATGGAAAATGCTTACATTATAATGTTAAATGAAGATAAAAGGATAGATAACCATAGGTAAGCTATGGTTGCAACTGTGTACATTGTGTGGAAGGCCGACACCAATTGAAAGCATGAGTCGTGTGGGTGGTGGGAGTGTGGTATCCTCCTCCTCTATTTTCCAGAATGTAGTCGCATTGTTTTTACAACAAAAAGAAAATCCATCTGTGCTTGGCACTGCTAGGAAAAATGTAAAGCTCATTCAATAGATATGATTCTGTGCTATGGGAGCTTATAAATCTTTTCCACTCTAATCAGATCTTGAGCTCTGCTCCACTTTGAAAGCCAGGCCCTAAACCTTGTCACTCTCTGGAACAGCTAAGCCTCTGGAATCTTAAATCCCATATTCCTTCCTCAGACTATAGCTCCCCTATCTTTCTAGTTCTTTCATGCCTTTACCACAATACTTGCTTTTCAGCACCATCAAGAGCTCCAGTTCCTTCCCAGTCTCACTTATTCCTAGAATACCCCTTCTCTTGCCTTGACATTCTTTGTTACGTGAGCTAAACTCAACTACTTTCTCACCAGCACCAACAAATCTCTTGACACCACTTCCCCCTGACTTATGCCTACAGCAAACTTCCCACTGGGGTTCAATTCATGTGTCCTTCTGGGTCATCTAACATTGGTATATAAACTCATGCAACCCTACGGATGGAATCCATACAAAAGTATCTAAGTTTTTCATTGTAGGCCAGGCCCAATGCCACTTAACAGTCTTTATATTACTCCCTGTCATTTCCCACATTGGCTGGTCCAGACACGTTCTACTTCTTCTACACCGCTCAGTGTGTATTCTCCAGGGTTCTCTCTGCAGTCCCTTCTCCCCTCTCTCTGCTGCTGCTTCTGCTTCAGCTCCCATTAGGTGAGTATCTGTCTCCAAATGCCACCCATCCTCTGTACCCACGCGTGCATATTGCACTGGGTACTTGGATGTTTTTGTTCTTGGATGTCACACAGGCATCTCGGGACCAAACTCATTACATTTTAATCCAAAAGCTGTCTTGTTCTAGGTTCCACATTTCAATTAATTCTAATGGCACCTATACAGCTACAAACTTAGAAATCTAGAATGATATCTTACTGCTCTTTCTCATTCACCTCCTCCTATCCATCAGTATGATCATGTTCTGCGAATTCTGTCTTTTAGTTTCCTTTTAAATCTAAGTCTCCTCTTCATGCCCATTGTTGCTGCTTTAGTCATTTCCCTAATTGTAAACGACCTGGATGAGACAGTGGTCTCATAACTGGTCTTCTTGACTCTTGAGTTGCTCTCTCCAAACCACCCTCTTCTCTCCACCCAGTTTATAAAACACAATTGTTCATAGTACTTTGCCTGCTTAAAGCTCTTCAGGGCCGGGTGCGGTGGCTCACGCCTGTAATCCTAGCACTCTGGGAGGCCAAGGCGGGAGGATCATTTGAGCTCAGGAGTTGGAGACCAACCTGAGCAAGAGTGAGACCCCCGTCTCTACTAAAAATAGAAAGAAATTAATTGGACAACTAAAAATATATAGAACAAATTAGCCAGGGGTGGTGGTGCATGCTTGTAGTCCCAGCTACTTGGGAGGCTGAGGCAGGAGGATTGCTTGAGCCCAAGAGTCTGAGGTTGCTGTAAGCTAGGCTGACGCCATGGCACTCTAGCCTGGGCACTGGGCAACAGAGTGAGACTCTGTAACAACAAAAAAAAAGCTCTTCAGTAAGCTCCCCCATCACTTAGCAGAAAAAGTTCAAATTCCTTAGTGCAGCAAAAAAGCCCTACGTGGTTTGAGCACGATGTTACCTTTCTAGTGTCATCTCTGTCTCTGCCAGTTTCCTGCACTCAGCCACACTGGACATCCATCTTAAACATGCTCATCTTTTACACACCCCCGTGCTATATTCCACAGCTGTTCCGTTTTCTGCTGATCATCTGTTGATCTGCTAGTTCACCTACTTCCCTGACTTCTGAGCAAAGTCAGGGGATTTTTCCTCCCTCTCCCCATGCTCTTTGGTCACACTGCTGTCCCTACTCTCTTCACATTTTACTGTGACTATCTGTGTTTCTGTCTCTCACGCTAGACTAAGAGTCCCTTGAAGGCAGGGACCGTATCTCAGTCATTTTTTTTTTTTTTTTTTTTGAGACAGAGTCTCGCTTTGTTGCCCAGGCTAGAGTGAGTGCTGTGGCGTCAGCCTAGCTCACAGCAACCTCAAACTCCTGGGCTCAAGTGATCCTCCTGCCTCAGCTTCCCGAGCAGCTGGGACTATAGGCATGTACCACCATGCCCGGCTAATTTTATATATATATATTAGTTGTCCAATTAATTTCTTTCTATTTATAGTACAGACGGGGTCTCGCTCTTGCTCAGGCTGGTTTCGAATTCCTGACCTTGAGCAATCCGCCCGCCTCGGCCTCCCAGAGTGCTAGGATTACAGGTGTGAGCCACCGCGCCCGGCCTTTCAATCATATTTGTCTCCCTGCTGACATGTGCTAATTGTCTAGGAAATGTTAATGAAGAAAAAACACCATCCCTCTGACACCAGGTCCCCTCTAGCTCCTATTTTGCGTTCATTTTCCTTCAGTCTTCTTGGATGAATTCTCAACATCTCATAGCTCCACTCCTTTCCTTCCCATTCACCTTTCCAACCCAGGGTAATCGGACACCCACCCTCTCCTCTTCCAAGGGCTGGCCGGGGAAAGGTCAGCTATGACTCACATGTTGCCAAACTCCACACGCACTTCCCAGTACTGGATTTCTCTGACTTACCTTATGCCTTTGACACTAGAGACGTCTCTCTTCGTTTTAAAGCTCTCTCTCTTCGACACTGCACTTTCCTGCTCTGTCTCTAACCCTTATCCCACCTTTGTAAACTCCTCTTCTCTGGTTGGCTCCCCTGAGGCTTGGTCCTCAGTCCACTACTCTTATTTTCTGTATTCAGTGTAGAATGATGTCATTTGTCACAGTCATAGTGTGGGACTTAGTCCAATGGCTTTAATTACCACCTGCATTCTCGTAAAGCTCCAAACTATATCTAGCTCTCTAGCCCTCGCCTCTCACCTGAACTTCTTTTTTTTTTTTTTTTTTTGAGACAGAGTCTCGCTTTGTTGCCCAGGCTAGAGTGAGTGTCGTGGCGTCAGCCTAGCTCACAGCAACCTCAAACTCCTGGGCTCAAGCAATCCTGCTGCCTCAGCCTCCCAAGTAGCTGGGACTACAGGCATGTGCCACCATGCCTGGCTAATTTTTTCTCTATATATTAGTTGGCCAATTAATTTCTTTCTATTTGTAGTAGAGATGGGGGTCTTGCTCTTGCTCAGGCTGGTTTCGAACTCCTGACCTCGAGTAATCTGCCCACCTCGGCCTCCCAGAGCACTAGGATTACAGGCGTGAGCCACTGCGCCCGGCCTCACCTGAACTTCTGATTCGAATATCCACTGCCCAGTGAACATGTATCTTTTTGTATGCTCTGTAGTTTCCTGAAATACAACAAGTTCAAAACTGTATTAAATATCCACCCTCTGGCCTTTCTTCACCACAGTCTGCCCTACTCTTCTCCCACGAAAGGCTCCTTCTGAATTTCTTATGTAAACCCCTACAACCTTGAGTTCCTCAACTGCAAAATAAAGATAGAAATTGATGAGGCTGTTAGAGGATTACATGAGATGCACAAAACTGGATGGTAAAAGCTCAATATCATGATTGCTCTTCTTCTGTACTACACCTTATTTGGGTTGTTTTTTTTTTTGAGACAGAGTCTCACTTTGTTGCCCAGGCTAGAGTGAGTGCCATGGCGTCAGCCTAACTCACAGCAACCTCAAACTCCTGGGCTCAAGCAATCCTCCTGCCTCAGCCTCCCAAGTAGCTGGGACTACAGGCATGTGCCACCATGCCCGGCTAATTTTTTCTCTATATATTAGTTGGCCAATTAATTTCTTTCTATTTATAGTAGAGACAGGGTCTTGCTCTTGCTCAGGCTGGTTTTGAACTCCTGACCTTGAGCAATCCACCTGCTTTGGCCTCCCAGAGTGCTAAGATTACAGGCCTGAGCCACTGCGCGGCCTGTTTTTTTTTTGAAACAGAATCTCACTCTGTTGCTCTGAGTAGAGTGCCGTGGTGTCAGCCTAGCTCACAGCAACCTCAAACTCCTGGGCTCAAGGGATCTTCCTGCCTCAGCCTCCCAAGTAGCTGGGACTACAGTCACATGCCATGACACCCAGCTAATTTTTCTATTTTTAGTAGAGATGGGGTCTCACTCTTGCTCAGGCTGGTCTCCAACTCCTGAGCTCAAGAAATCTTCCCACCTCAGCCTCCCAGAGTGCTAGGATTACAGGTGTGAGCCAGCGTGCCCAGCCTCTTAATTGGTGTTTTATCACCAGAGCTAAGCAGTGCTTTGCGTATTGTAGGTACTCAACACATAAGTGTTGATTTGAACCAAATTGAATGAATTTATGAATGAACTGAAGAATATTTATGCATGGTGGCATATTAAGAGAGTACAAATGAGCCAAACCGAACAAGTTTCTCAGATAATTTATTCCAGTAAGTGCCAACATTATATTGCAGAAAGAGGTTGGCACATTTAGTGTACAGGACACTGCGGAGCTCTGCTCAGATCCAGCCTTCAGGTTGAAAGCATTCATTCCTCCAGCTCTAGGAGTAGGATGGCTGACACCGTAGAGCTGCGTATCCCTCCTTGTAACTGCACCGGGCTGAAGAAGCCACCTCCCAGGAGCTGCTGGCCCTGCCTGCATCTAAAGGCTGGGGGTGAAGGTTACTAACCTCTGACCTACTTGCCCAACCAGGGACAACTTTGCACGTTCATCTATGTAGGACAGAACCACGTGGCTGCTCACAGCAGCTTTAGTCCTTGGCTGAACTTGGGCCTTGATTGTTGTAAATTGTGAGTCCTTGGAGCTCTGTGCCAACTTCCATGTATTTTCCATCCTGTGTTTCCTGCTGGGAAACATAAACATGGGAAGAGAAAGAAGCTCCCGAGGCTGCTGCCTGTGTGGCACACTCCTGGGGAAACAGGTAAACCCTGTGTTGTGGTCACACATTCCCCGGCAGGCAGTGACTCAGTCAAGGACTGGGCTGCATTTTCGTTAATAAAAGAGGGGCAGTAACATTAAAAAATATATATTACCTGCCCGTATTACAAATTGGAATTTCACTTTAAAATGATGCGTTCTAGAG
The DNA here is from genome assembly GCA_008750895.1 of Mirza zaza. Lineage (NCBI taxonomy): Eukaryota > Metazoa > Chordata > Mammalia > Primates > Cheirogaleidae > Mirza > Mirza zaza. The sequence continues at coordinate 182,297 of VSMD01053447.1, forward strand.
AAAAACCTACTAAATAACTGAAAGTAAGAAATTTTAGTTATTAAACTTGCCACACATTTATAGCTAATCATAAATCGATTCTTAGCATGGATGGCCAGGATAGGTTTGGTGTGTGTGTGTGTTTTTTTAGTTAGAGGGTATATCATAGTTTCTGTTTATAAATTACAAATGAAACATATATTTAACATTGCCTTGTTTATGGTCATTTTGTTGTAACATTGATGGGGAAAAAAATTGCTTCCTGGCAGGGGCACTATCTGTGGAATAAGGGGGTTGGAAAATGAATGAATACAAATTATATTTTTAAATTTATTTTTATGTTTTTATTTTTTATTTTTGTTTTTGAAACAGAGTCTCACTCTCTTGCCTGGGCTAGAGTGCTGTGGGATCAGCCTAACTCACAGCAACCTCAAACTCCTGGGCTCAAGTGATCCTCCTGCCTCAGCCTCCTGGGTAGCTTGGACTACAGGCATGCGCCATGGTGCCTGGCTAATTTTTAGTTGTTTGGCTAATTTCTTTCTATTTATAGTAGAGACGGGGTCTTGCTCTTGTTCAGGCTGGCGTCGAACTCCTAAGCTCAAAAAATCCTCCCACCTCAGCCTCCCAGAGTGCTAGGATTATAGCTTAAGCCACTGCACCCAGCCTAAATACAAATTATTGCAAAATAAAAATTGATAAAGTATCCTATAAGCATACAAATGCATAACAATAAACAATGTCAGACAAAAGCACACAATATGCCTGCATATTTGTTATTGTTTTTTTTTTTTTAAACTGTGCAGTGGTAGAAGGTGCGCCTTACAATTTTACCTCTGCAAACATTCATTTCTTGATCTAACTCACCACCACCATGATCACCATCACTCATGGATTCCCCAAACATTGGGTAAATAATTCTCTTTCTTGTACTTATTCATCTTTCTTAAGTATATATATAGCTCAAGCATTTTGGGCCTTTAGTTAGAAGTTTGGTGATCTTTTTGTGACCAGTGAAGAAAACCAAAATATTTCACAGCAAAACATCCACTCCCTAGTAATAATGAGTATTTTGAAGTCAAGGTCCTAGGAGATCAACAAACACTGAAAGAGATTTTTTTTCCCCAATCTACGTAAAGACCTGATGGACCTGCCAAGGAGAACAATTGTTTCTCCTTCCCCTCCCTGTTATCTCATTATCTAGTCCAGAAAAGAAGACTGAAGAATGCAGGATCACCTGAACAGATACTGTCACATGATAACATCTGTCTCTTAGGCTCATTCAATTTCCTAAGAGAACCATTTACATGTTAATCTCTGTTCTTCGATCAATTCTTTCTACCTAGTAATCATCTATTGCCCCTCAACAGAATTACCTATATTCTCCCTCTCCCCTCTAAAAAAAGGCTATGTAAACATCTGTACCCCGTTGCGGGGTGGGGGTGGGGTCACTCCGTGGTTCTCCTTCACGCACCCAGTTGTATTCCCTTTCTCCAATTAATCTGACTTTTGTCAGTTGATTTTTCTAGCAAACCTGCATAGGATAAAGGGACAATTCCCCCTACCTCCCGCCCCTACACCAGAAATATGCCATAGGAATTTCACTCTTGTTTATGTCAATCAGCCTATGGTAAAACTGGTTTTGTTATATATTATTTCACTTCATGTTAAAGTGGTCAAGAACCTATGGGAGACATTAGGTGAGAACTTACTGTGTGTTTATACTTATAATAAAATTGTGAATATAATACATAAATACGGATGGTAAATCACATGTGAAATTTCTTAAGTTAATGTAGATAGATAGGAAAACCTCTATGTTAGGCTTAAAGAATTCACCTTCCTCAAACTTCCATCCAAACCTCCTATAAAACTCACTGCTCTTCCCTTTCTAGGGGTGTATTAGGCACATCCATACCCTTTGCCAAACCCCTAGGGAGGTCAAGGAATGGAATGCAAGAGGGGAAGTTACTTTCCTTATCCCTCCTAATAAGGACTAGGCTTATGCCTCTCAGTTGTTTGAAAAGAATTTATTACAGGGTCTATTCTGGCCCAGTTGCTCACTCCCCCTGGAAAAACCTCTATAAAATCCAAGGCTCTCCCCTCCCTTGGTGTGGACGCCCGTTTTGGCCTCCACCCATCTGCACCCAGATGCTCAAGTAAACAGCATTTTGCTACACGTGAGGCTTTTTGTGTCTCCCTCTGGGCTCCAGACCTAACTCTCTACTCTCTCACCCATCCTTCCTTCCATTCAGTGGACTCTCCTGTGTGAGCAGCAGTGAGGAGCCTAAGTTGTTGCTAAAATGTTGGCAGCTTTCCTTTTTCTTCTTTCCCAAAACAACCTCCTATGAGAACTCCATGGGATAATGCATTTCTTTGGAAGTTCACCTTCTTCTGAAAGTGCTTATATAGGATGTACTGCAAGCTAGTTGGAAGGACTTCTGATTTCCTTCTTTTTAAATCTTGAGTTCCCATATTCATGGCATACAGAGGTGTGCGGCTTTCATTAGCTCTTCTCACTCTCAATTTAATAACAACAGATAATTAGAAAGTTTCTGCTTCTTAGAACATTGCTGGTATTTCTCTTTTGATTTGTTTGTGCCTGTCACAACTTGTGCTCTCTCCTATCCAGATACAGAACTGTGTTTCCTGTATAGATGACAGGAAAAGGCCACAACAATTACTGCAGATGTGATTAAGAATAGATTTAAGAAAGAACCCCAGATTTTGAGGCTTGTAAAACCATGAAATTGTGACCAGTTCCATGAACCCCTATATGTTTTTTATAATCCTCCCCCCTTAAACTAACTACTTGGCCCTTTGAGTTTCCCAGAAATGAGTTTCCCAGGACTTGAACTCCTGGCCTCAAGTGATCTTCCCACTTCCCAAAGTGCTGTGATTATGGGAGTGAGCCACCATACCTAGTTTGAAATGATAGATTTTCTATAAGACAAAAGAGTTGAAATTCTGAAGGCCCAAGGGCAGCCTTTCTGACAAGGGGACTTGCCATCTCCCTTCAGCTGCCCCTGGGCATGTGGCTTTTCCTTAAAAAGCTCCAGATCTCCCTTAGTCAGGAGACAGATTTGAGACAGCTTCTTCAGTTCTCCCGACTACACATCTGTCTTATTAAAAATTCCTTTTCTTGGCCTGGAGCAGTGGCTCATACCCGTAATCCTAGCACTCTGGGAGGCCAGGGTGGGAGGATCACTTGAGCTCAGGAGTTGGAGACCAGTCTGAGCAAGAGCTAGACCCCATCTCTACTAAAAATAGAAAAACTAAGTGAGGCATGGCGGTACACACCTGTAGTTCCAGCTACTCAGGAGGCTGAGGCAGGAGGATCTCTTGAGCCCAGGAGTTTGAGGTTCCTGTGAGCTAGGCTGACGCCACGGCACTCTACTCAGAGCAACAGAGTGAGACTCTTTCTCCCCGGCCAAAAAAACAAAAACATCAACAAAAAACCTCCTCTCTTCCTTGGCAATCCTCATTGTCTCAATAATTGGATTTTTTTGTGACAATCAACTGGATCTAGACCAAAACCCTCTTGCCGCTTTTGATAACAAAATAAGCTACCGTTGAAAATGATATCTGTTCCCTTGGAGAATCCTAGAACATAGAAAGTTTGAACATAGAAGATTAGAAGTCATCTAATCCCATTTTACCTGATGCTGAATTTTTAACAGCACAGCAAAATAACATGCAGGCATAAAATATGTCAGAATTATGAATGGCTTAGACTAAAATGCATTTAGAGACCAGAATCTGGACAGATAAATTTGGATAGATTCAATTATTTGACGACAAGACCTGGACTAAGCCTCTTGCACTAAGAAAGCAAATGTTACTTTTTAACATTTCCGGTAAATTAGACAGAAACTAGCCAATACAAAATCATACCACTTATGTGAAGAACTTTTTTTTTTTAAAAGGGTTAACCGTAGTTGCAAATTTTGATTTAGGAGTTATAAATTTAGATTTTTTTCAGGTTTAAATCAAAACATACGGTCTCTAATTATAGACAGCCAGTGTTTTTCTTATAAGAAACAAATGGCTAATTTATATTCATGTTTCCTTTGTCATAAAAGGCAGATAGAAATAAACACCAGATTGGTGTATCTGCAGCAATGACTGTAAATAAGATATGTTTCTAGTTTCTTATGGGTTGTTTGCATTCTTAAATCCTTGCTTTGGAATTAAATTTGTCATTAAAACTCCTTGAGAATGAGTAGGGCCAAGCGTGGTGGCTCACTCTTGTAATCCTACCACTTTGGGAGGATCACTTTGGATTAGAAATTTAAGACCAGCCTGAGCAAGAGAGACCCTGAGACCCTGTCCCTACCAAAAATAGAAAAAATTAGCGAGGCATGGTAGTGTGTGCTTGTAGTCCCAGCTACTTGGGAGGCTGAGGCAGGAGGATCGCTTGAGCTAAGGATTTGGAGGTTGCAGTGAGCTATGATGATGCCACTGCACTCTAGTCCCGAGGTGACAGAGTAAGACTCTGTTCCAAAAAAAAAAAAATGAGTAGGACAGAACCTGCTCCAAAGAAGAACATTTGAAGGAATGACAACATGCATGCATGTACTTTTTATCTGTACTGAAGAAAACATAGTAATGTCAACCAGCAACTAAAGGATGCAACTACAGTATAAATTTAAAAGTGTTAAGTTTAGCCTGAAGCTGCTTTCTTACCTATTTTAAATTCAGTTAAGGTTCCTTCATATCTCTCACTTCCGTTTTATGTACGTCACTTTCACTTTCCTTTTTCTCTCCCTAAATCCTTTCCAACTACCCCTGGGGTTGCTCAGAACCTGTTTTGGGGGGAGGCTGCCTGACTAGCCAATTATTTTTTGCTTAACTAAATTCTGTTAAATTTTTTTTTTTTTTCATTTTTTTTAAAACAGAGTCTCTGTTGCCCAGACTAGAGTGCCATGGCATCAGCCTAGCTCACAGCAACCTCAGACTCCTGGGCTCAAGCAATCCTCCTGCCTCAGCCTCCTAAGTAGTTGGGACTACAGGCATGCGCCACCATGCCCGGCTAATTTTTTATATATTTATGTTTAGTTGTCCAGCTAATTTCTTTCTAATTTTTTTAGTAGAGACGGGGGTCTCGCTCTTGCTCAGGCTGGTCTCGAACCCCTGAGCTCAAACCATCCACCCGCCTCGGCCTCCCAGAGTGCTAGGATTACAGGCGTGAGCCACCGTGCCCGGCCTAAATTTTTCTTTTTACAAAAGTAAAACAAATTTGTAAAATAAAACTGAACGATATCAACATATTGAAAACTTAATGTACAATATGGTAGAACTCTTTCGGAGAGAAAAATAAAGACTGTGATGAGTCAAAATTAGTGATAACATTATGTTGCTATGAAATAGAACTGATTAACACCCATGAAAACAACCTTGTATATCAGGCATCCTGCAGACCCAGAAATGGTCATTCTTCTTAGAACAAAGAAGATGGTGACCGGGGAGGGAGGAAGGTATTCACAGTAATCTGCAAAATAAAGATAAACTACAGATTTTTCAATTGCCACCACACTTTAGTAACCAGATACCACCTGAATTTTTTTTAGTCTGTTATAATAAGCGTGCTTGAGCCAGCAAAGCACTAACTTCCACACAATAAATGTCTGAATGCAGGAGCTATTATACCTTACCTGTTATTTACTCATACCTAACGCGGTTGACCATGCCTAGTTAAGTACTAGCATACAAGGAAACCTCACCCTGCTGGGAGAACATTCCCCTTGTAACTATCAGCACAGCCGGTGCCTGGGACAACTCACAGCAGATCTGACTGCAACTGTCCCAGGGATCCAGGCCTGCATAACTGGCGATTTTACACTGATAGTCTGCAGAAACTCCCTGGTACCTAAGAGGTTAAAATCTCAGAACATCTTTGAAAAAGAAAGTAAGCACTTCTAAAACAATGCTGGAAAGGGGCTAATACATTCTTCAGGATTAACACCAAAGTTTGATGCAAATGAATTTAATCCCCTTGATATTCAGGGAGAAATTAAAGCTAAATGAATTAAATGTGCAAGTCTTCTTTTGTGGCAGTTCTCTTTCGCAAATATTGCAATAATCTTGCATTGTCAACATTATTGGAAAGCTGCTTTCTAGCTATCTTGAACATTATTTCCCTACTGAGCTGCTATGTGCTTAGAATTTTGATGATGAGAGCATTGATTAATTTTCAAGATCCTGAACTTTTTTTCTATACAATTTTATTCTTGGTAGTAGACAAAAATGTGTTGTGTGAATGTGTGTGTCATTACCAATACCCTTTGAAATAGGTCATAAACTCTTTATTTTTGCCACAAGCTTATTGAAAGTTTTTTCCTGCTGTCTTAAAAAGATATGCTAACTATAAGATTTTTTATAAGAAAGCAAAAGAGATTAGCAATTTTTAGACTTTTATTCAATACTAAAGTATTCATGAGACAATGAGAAATATGTTTTCATGGTAAATATTTTCTGATCTTATAAAAATAGTCAAATATTTCAATAGCATATTTCAAATTCTGGAATCATTCCCACTCAGAAAGTCTAAATATATATTTCCGTAGTCATTAATTCATTAGCACATTGATGGATTATAATTATGTAGTTTGACATATTACACTTTCCATTGGTAGTAAGTGAAAAATTTAGAAAAAAGATGAATTTGTTTTTGTGAACTGTTTGTTTTGGTGCAAGGTGGATTTATATTTAGTCTAGGGCTCTGCATTTGAACTAGGGAAGAGGAAGAGTTTTGATTTTGTAATGTATCTTGAAGTAAAGGCAGAACATGTTTCTTTTCTACTACCACATGTTTTTTTAAAGAAAATTAGTATCTTGGGGGGAGGGGGGACAAGGGCAATATAACCTTAACATTTGTACCCCCATAATATGCTGAAATAAAAAAAAATAAAAATAAAAATTAGTTTCTTTATGACAGCAGTTCTAGTATTGGTTGAATTGACAATTTAAATTTCTTAATCCAAGTTCACAGGGACTCAGAGATTGTCATCTGGAAAAGTCAATGGAATATTGCAAGACAAGATTTTTCACCAGGGTGTGTATAAATACTATACCCAGGCCGGGCGTGGTGACTCACGCCTGTAATCCTAGCACTCTGGGAGGCTGAGGCTGGCGGATTGCTCGAGGTCAGGAGTTCGAAACCAGCCTGAGCAAGAGCGAGACACCGTCTCTACTATAGATAGAAAGAAAGTAATTGGACAACTAATATATATAGAAAAAATTAGCCGGGCATGGTGGCGCATGCCTGTAGTCTCAGCTACTCGGGAGGCTGAGGCAGCAGGATTGCTTGAGCCCAGGAGTCTGAGGTTGCTGTGAGCTAGGCTGACGCCATGGCACTCACTCTAGCCTGGGCAATGAAATGAGACTCTTGTCTCAAAAATAAAATAAAATAAAGAATTAGACTGTTTTCTTTTCAGTTATTGATATCAGAAATCATTTGACAAACCCAATATGGTTTGGAGAATATAACTAGATTTGAGAAAAATATCAAACCTCTGTAGTACATTATATTAAATTCTTACCTCTTCTGGAAGGTCTTGAGTCTTAATGAATCATATTTTAAAAGGAAAAATAGTGTTTCAAAAGAAAGCAGGAAAGCAATTTTCCCAGTTTAAGAATATAAGTGAAAAAGATTCCCCCCACCCGCATTTCTCTGAAGTGAGAATTAAAGACATTAGGGCTAATGCATCGGTTTATTTTTTTTTAATTTTTTTTTCAGAGAACGTTTTTATTTTAGTGTATTATGGGGGTACAAGTGTTAAGGTTACTTATATTGCCCATGCCCCCCTCCCCCCTCGAGTAAGAGCTTCAAGCGTGTCCATAAATGCATCAGTTTAGTTTATTTCAGTTCAGATCAGTTAAACATTTACTGAGCAGCCACAGGTGCTGTGTTGCATGTCGTGCTGGGGGCACCAAGATGAAGAAAATACTGTTTCTTCATTCAAGGAACTCAATGCCTGGTGGAAGAGAGAGGCACACACGTGGACACCTTCAAAAACATGGCAAGGACTATGATTGAGTTGTTCTCAGGGTTCTTAGGAGACTAAAGGAAGAGCACTGAGTTTAGCCATGTATGGATGCTCTCACATAGAGATAATGCCTGAACTGGGTTTGAACTATAAAAAGGAGGTTACAGGGCAAGGAAGACTAGGGTGGGGAAGAAGAAAAGGAGAAGTGCGGTTGGAGAGATTAGAAAGCTGGCTTGAGCCTGTAATCCCAGCACTTTAGGAGGCTGAGGCAGGAGGATGGCATGAGGCCAGGAATTTGAGACCAGCCTGGGCCAATAAGGAGACTCCGTCTCTACAAAAAATAGAAAAATTAGCCAGGTGCAGTGCTGCATGCTTGTAGTCCTAGCTACTCAGGCGGCTGCAGCAGGAGGATCGCTTGAGCCCAGAAGTTCAAGGCTACAGTGGGCTGTGATTGTGCCACTGCACTCAAGCCTGGGCAACAGAGCATGACCCTGGCAAAAACAAACAAAAAACCCAATCCAGGTGGGAAGATACAGAATGAGATGTGCTAATCAGGGAGCTATAAATAGCTATGAATGGTGAGTGAACATGGTGAAGAGGGAAGAGGATGTGGCTAGAGGAACAGGCGCACTCAGGTCACTAAGGGCCTTATATGGAGAGAAATAAGAATGGGATGAAAGTCAAGAACTGTGAAAGGTCTGAGATTTTAACCTGCTTGTAAGCTAACAAGTTAGGCTGCTGTAGTTTCATGGCTGCTTGTAGAAGACGTAAGACTGCTGGGTCAGAGACAAAGAAATACAAAATCATGTGGCAAAGATAATGATTGCGTCTACATGCATGCACATAGGAGTTTGACTTTAGTTCAACTAACTATTTTTAGTCTACATGACAACAAGAAATTTTAAATCTTCAAAAATTATTTTAAGTGAAAAATTTCAAACTGATTTAGAGTTATGTAAAAAGCAAAGACACTAAAAAACCAGCATTTGTTCTTGTTTGCTTTAGCTCCAAAATGGAAGAATTTAATATTTAGGGGGTAGGATATGTTATATTGCCACATGGGTTTCTTATTTTATTATCAGTGCAAAACAAGCCAGACCCATAATCAATATTCTTCATGTTATAAGAATATATCTACATTTGAGTAAAAAACAAGTCCATATATTTTTTCTTAAGTTATTATATTTCAAGTCAGATATAATGTTTTACCTTGTTCATACAAACTAATAAAAATTGAGTACATTCTTTGGTAGTTTACTGTAAACCCTGCAGAGAAAGAAACTATAGCTTTTACTCTTCAATTTTGATTTTAATTAAAATAATTAAAGAAGCCCCTAGATTATTAAAAGCTATTACATGTTCTATTGGAGGGTCTATTGATTCATCCTTTTGAACACTCATTATGGAAATAGGTAGTATTAGATCACAGCTGAGTTTAAGTACTACATTTCACAGAGCATTTGCGTCTGTAAATAACGGTAATTGTGAAAAATGCCTGTTTGTGTTCATCAAAGTGAATTTCTTTGATTGATTAATCAGATTACAGATCTGACAATGCCTCTGGAGAGCGAGTCTTCTCGTGGTTTAAGCAGATGTTGTCTCGATGGGCCACTCACCCCCTCCATTACTTTGAAAGCCTGTTGAAAGGCTCTTGGGGGCTGACTTCATAACAGCAGCAACCTAGCGTTGCGTGATCAGAATTTCCTATTCCTTGTCTACCCACCCTGTCTTCCCTAAAGAAGAGGATGAATTTGTCCAGCCTTAGGTGGATCAGAATAAAAGAAGATTGTAAATGAATAAAGTTGTACTTGGAAGGCCCTACTTCTCCCTGTCAGTTTTGGTGGTACAAAGCTTCATGACCAATGTTAACTACACTCAGCCTCTAATGCCACCTCCTGAGTGGCTTTATGCCTGATGGCTCCTGCCCTTCTTCAGATCCTCTGCACAAAGTGTCTGAGTAGCTGCAAATGCATCTTCAAATACGACTCTGCTCCATCAGACTGTGTTCTTCCCTGGGGAGCAGCTGCTTTCTGCTGTTCCCTTTACAACCCTCCTTATAGCAAGACATGGGCTGTGACCATTGCTGCTTGTTTGCCATCAAAACCTTAAGGTTGGACTCAGAAGTATGGGATGTAATTAAAGAAATTATTGAGTAGCCTCTACAAATAAAGATAGGGGAACTCTGAAAAAAAAACAAAACAAAACACAAAACCTTAAGGTTTACTGCCATAGGTTATTCATAAGGAGCCAAGAATCGAAAAATAAGGTTGTTTGGAAGCATCGAGTGAAGCAAAATTGTGCAGGGCATTAGCTGCCAGGTTGATTTGGACTTTGTGAGTTCTTGTGAGCAAGGGGAGTGGAGAATGAGTGGAGGGGGTCAGGGGTTGGGCCAGGCAGTAAGCAACTGTTGAAATGTGAACAAGAAGCAAAGGCCATAAAGACAGACTGCAGACATCACAGTGAAGGCAAGTACCAATCAATGCAGTCAGTCTGAAGGAGGAGGTGAGATTTGAAGAATGGGGAGAAATCAATTTTTTTTCTTTTTTTAGTTTTTTCTTTTTTTTACTTTTTTTTTTTTTTTTTACTTTTTTCTACTATTGTATTAGACTCAAATCACGAAAGCAAGGAGAAAACAATTGAGCAAAAAGGTTTCAAAGAGAACATTCTAATTGGCTAGAACATTAATGAGATTCATGGAATTTCAGCATCTGAAATTTTTTTTCTTTTATTAAAAATCTTTTCTCGTTTTTAATTTTTTTTATTTGCTACAAACGAGTTCACAATTGCTACTGCAGCATCTGAAATATTTTTGACAAAGAATTCATTTCTTCTTCACTAGGCTTAATATTAATAGTTTCCACTATTTGGATATTATGACTATTGCTGTTAGGGTATCTGTGTACAAATTTTTGTGGGGATGTATGTTTTCATTTGTCTTGGGTATAAATCTAAGAATGGAATTACTTATGTCATGTGGTAATTCTATGTTTAACGTTGTGAGGAACTCCTAGTTTTTCTAATTGGTTACACCATTTTATGTTCTTTCTAACAACGTATGAGGCTTCTAATTCCCTTCATCCTTGCCAATACTTGTTATTTAAAAAAAATTGATTTACTATTACTAAATAGCATCCTATTGTGTACTATCTGAATAGGTATGGCTATTATTAATATCATCCTAGTGTAGTGGTTTTAATTTGCATTTCCCTAATGACTAATTTATGTTGAGCATCTTTTCATGTGCATATTGGCCATTTGTATCTTCTTTGGAGAAATATCTATTTAGGTCCTTGGCCTTTTATTTATTTATTTTATTTTATTTTAGATAGACTCTTGCTCTGTTGCCCTGGGTAGAGTGCAGTGGCATCATTATAGCTCACAGCAACCTCAAACTCCTGGACTCAAGTGATCCTCTTGCCTCAGCCTCCGGAGTAGCTAGGATGACATGGGCGACATGCCAGCTAATTTTTCTATTTTTAGTAGAGACAGAGTCTCGCTCTTGTTCAGGCTGGTCTTGAACTCCTGAGATAAAGCAATCCTCCCATCTCGGCCTCCCAGAGTGCTAGGATTACAGGCATGAGCCACTGTGCCTAGCCTTGGCCTATTTTTTAATTGGCTTATTTATATTTTTATTATTAACTTGTAAAGGATGTAGGTACATATGTATTCACACACACATGTATATATGTAAGTATGTATGTGTATTCTGGATACAAGTGCTTTATCAGATGTATGATTTGATAATATTTTCACCAATTCTGTGGATTGTCTTTCCATTTCCTTGATAGTATCATTTGTAGCATCAAATTTTTAAATTTTATGAATTCCATTTTATCTATTTTTTTCTTTTATCACCTGTGTTTTTGGTGTCATACCTAAAAGCCCTCTCCCAATCCAAGGTTATAAATATTAATTCCTATGTTTTCTTCTGAAAGTCTTAGAGTTGCAGCTTTTACATTTAGGTCTATGATCTGTTTTGGGTTAAGTTCTGTGTATGATGTAAGAAAGTGGTCCAACTTCCTTTCACTGTAGATATCTGGTGGTTTAGAACCATTTGTTCAAAGGACTGTTCTTTCCCCATTGAATTGTCCTGACTACCTTGCCAAAAAGCAATTGGCTATGCATTTATTCTGGACTCAATTCTTTTCCATTAAGCAATCTGTCTATCTTTATGTCAATAGCACACAGTCTTGATTAATTTAGCTTTGTAGTAAGTTTCAAAATCAAGAAGCTTGAGTCCTCCAACTTTGTTTATCTTTTCCAAGATTGTTTTGGCAATTCTGAGTCCCTTGCATTTCCATATGGATTTTAGGATTGGTTTGTTAATTTCTGCAAAGAAAAAAACCCAGCTGGGTTTTTAATGGGAATTGCATTGAATTTGTAGATCTGCAGATAGTTTTACTTCTTTCTCTTCAATATGGGTTTCTTTAATTTCTTTTCTTGACTAAGTTCCCTATCAAGAATTTCCAGTACAATATTGAATTAAAATGGAAAAAGTAGACATGCTTGTCTGTTCCCAATCTTAGGAGGAAAGAGTTGTCTTTCACCATTAAGTAAGATATTGGCTGTGAGTTTTTCTTAGATCAATCTGAGGAAATTCCCTTCTATTCCTAGTTTGTTGAATGTTTTTCATCATAAAAGAGTGTTAAATATTGTCAAATACTTTTTATGTATCTACTGAGATGACAATGTGGTTTTTGAGCTTTATTTTGTTAATATGGCATATTATATGAATTGTTTTTCATGTTAGGCCGATCTTGCATTCCTGGTTGGTCATGGTATGTAATCCTTTTTATATTAATATGTTGCTATATTTGGTTTGCTAGTATTTGGTTCAGGGTTTTGTTTCCATATTTATCAGGATATTGGTTTCTAGTTTTCTTTTCTTGTAATATCTTTGTTGATATTGGTATCAGGGTAATATTGACCTCATAGAATGTGTTTTGCTTTTTTTTTTTACATATATACATTCTCCATATATATTTTTACAAACCAAACAATATTATCATTTTGCTTCAATAATCAAACACAAGTCAGAAAAATGAAGAAGAAAAATCTATTGCATTTACTCATATTTTTACTCTTTCCATTGTTCTTCCTGATGTTACGTGATTCTTTCTTTTACTATTTACTTTTTCTTCCAGGAACATCGTTTAGTCATTCTTTTAGGGTAAGTCTGCTGGTAACAAATTCTCTTTGTTTTCCTTCATCTCATCACATCTTGATTTTCTCTTCATTATGGAAGAGTATTTTTGCTGGACATAGAATTCTAGCTTGACTGTTCTTTTAGCACTTGAAAATTGTGCTATTTCGTTCCAGCCTTCATAGTTTCTGATAGGAAATTCTCTGTCATTTGAATTGTTGTTTCCTTAAAGGTAAGGTATTATTTGTCTCATGTTCTTAATATTTTTTCCTCATCTTTAGTTTTCAAAAGTTTGACTATGATATGTCCGGGTGTGGAATTGTTCGAGTTTCTCTTTGGAATTTGGTGTTCCTTGTATATGTATTTTGCCAAGTTTGGGGAATTTGCAGGCATTTTTCTAAAAATACTTTTCAGCCCTAACCTCTTTTTCAGTCCCTCCTTCTGGGATTCTGATGACATAATTTAATTCTTTTGCTATAGTCCCACAGTTCCCTGTTACTTATTTATTTTTTTTCAGTCTATTACTTCTCTCTGTTGTTCAGATTGGGTTATTTGAAGTCTATCCTCAAGTTTACTGATTCTTTTCTCTTTCCTCTTCATTCTTTTATTGAGCTTATCTATTGGGTTTTTCTTTTCTTTTTGGTTATTACATTTTTCAGTTCTAAAATTTCCATTTGTTTCTTTTCTTCTTTTTTTTTTTTCTGAGACAGAGTCTCACTTTGTTGCCCAGGCTAGAGTGAGTGCTGTGGCATCAGCCTAGCTCACAGCAACCTCAAACTCCTGGGCTCCAGCGATCCTACTGCCTCAGCCTCCCAAGTAGCTGGGACTACAGGCATGTGCCACCATGCCTGGTTAATTTTTTTCTATATATATTAGTTGGCCAATTAATTTCTTTCTATTTATAGTAGAGACGAGGTCTCACTCTTGCTCAGGCTGGTTTCAAACTCCTGACCTTGAGCAATCTGCCCGCCTCGGCCTTCCAGAGTGCTAGGATTACAGGCATGAGCCACCGCGCCTGGCCCATTTGTTTCTTATTTATGACATTAATTAAAAAATATTGGCTTGAGACTTGCTATTCCCGAGACTTGCTGTTTTTTTAATATTTATTTTCAAGTTTATAATTTTTTCTTTTCTTATATTTTTTGCCTCTGAAGAATCAATGTTAGTGAGAAAGAGACTTGCTATTTTTCCACTTGTTTGGCTATTTTTCCACTTGTTTGAAGCAGGTTCATACTTGTTGAAGCATTTTTATGATGGCTGCTGCAAAATCCTTGTCAGATAATTCCAACATCTGGGTCTTCTCAGTATTGCACCTGTTGATTGTTTTTTCTTACTCAAGTGGAGATTTTCCTGCTTCTTGGTATGGCAAGTGATTTTTGCTTATATCCTAGACATTTAGAGTATTATGCATGAGACTCTGAATCTTACTGATTAATAAATCTTGTAGTTTAGGAGACTTTATCTGACAGTGTTCCAGCAGAGAAAGTGGGTGGGAAACTACTTCCTTAATGACAGGCAGTGCTGCAAGTCTAGATAACTGATAGGTGGGAATAGGAGTCAGGTACCCCACTGTGCCATCATGACGTCACCTTGGCCTGAGGGAGAGGGTGACATTACTGCTCTCCACTCAGTCTCCACCAGCACCACTCTGGGGGACAGAGGACTGCCTTGTTACCACTAAGCAGGAGCCAAAGCTCACCTGGCCTCCCCAAACCCAATGAGGAGGTGAAGGTGTGCTCGTTAACCTCCAGATGGGCATGAAAGTCCAGACTCCCCCTTAATCTTTACTGCCACTGTGAGAGAAGACATTTGCTATTGTTAGGCAGGGATGAAAGTCCTGGCTCCACTAGTGGAGAGGAGTGTGCCTTGTCATCCCTGGGCAAAATCTGTAATCCCCACCAATTCCCACACAGCCTTTGCTGACAGGGTTGACGGTGGGGTTGCATATTTTTCTGTGGAGTTTGGCCGAGGGTAGGAGAGGGTATTATATAATAGTTTTAGCCTGTCTTGCTAGGCTACCCTTTTCTTAGTCCTTTGGTTAGAGAGAACTGGCACTTCTTGGAGCTTTTTGTTTTTCAGTCTGTACCAGCTGGCACTTACAAATTATCGCCTCTCCATCAAAAAGAAAACCCAGGACACTCACCGCCATGCTTTTCCTCAGGCTGCAAGCCAGTCTGCCTTCTTCTTCCTACCTCTCAAAGTTTTCTCATGTTTATTTTACATATACTGTCTGGAGTTTTCATTGTACTTCTGTTGTGCCTATTTTTGATTCATAGTTCACAG